>JAIPRL010002341.1:0-27819 GCA_025469235.1 Pemphigus obesinymphae | reverse complement strand
GAGGCACTGAATGGAGGACTGGATTGGAAAGCACAAGCGGTTGATAGAGAAGGCTGGAGAATTGGATGTGTGACGGGATGGTCTTGATGGCCGACAAACCGAAGAAGAAGAAGAAGAAGAAGAAGAAGATATTAATTATTAGTAATAAGTAGTGCTTCAGATGTTGCAGTAAAGTTCATTTTTATTATTAATTTACATTTTTATTGGCAACGTAAAATATTGCACTAAAAACAAAACTAAAATATTTTATTGATAAATTAAGTTGATTGGAATAAAATCAGTACCTACGTATTTTAAATGCTCGTTTCTTAGTATTTAACAAATAACAAATAGGTAACAAATAATAGCACAATTGTATAAAATGTTAATGTACGAGTAGGTATATCATAAATATTAAATTTGTATAGATATCATGAAACTGAAGATTTAAAAACAAATTATTTATGCATAGGTATTACATTTTAACCAAAGCATTATCATTGAAATTGGGTACCTACATACCTATCAATTTAATTTAATAATCAAATATTATTGTAATATCATAAATAATTTCAAGTCTATAAAGTGAAAAATAGTTATTTATTATTATTATAGAAATAATTAATAAGTTTTAAAATTGTAAAATTGTACCTATTATAAATATATTTTAAATTAAAAAATTAACTAGAAAAATGTATTACTCTTATAAAAGTAAAAATAAATAAATACCTACCTATTATAAAAAAATAACAATATATACTTAAATATATATTATAAAAAAATAATATATAAAAATAAAATATACCTAGAGTATTCGAAAAAATATTACAAGTATAACAACTAGTTTCGACCATAAGTCATCGGGTTACAAATGAATAATAAAAACAAAAAAATATGAAAATATAAAAATTGATAAACTATGTATCTGACTAATAACTATTATATTATTAATTTTCATACAAATACTATTTGTGTGACTTATATAATTTTAAAATAATTTACTATAGTTTACATTTGCTTCTATGTTAATTTTGTAATATTTACTTTGTACTTATATAATAAGGACATATAGTTTTACATCCTGTGGTAATCTGTTTAAAGATCTGTTTGTTTTACAACAGATATATATTTAATACGAAATTTAGTAAGATGTTATAGGCTAGTTTAAAACGATTCTAATACTTTAAAATTCATAGTCAAAATTATTCAAAGATTATGTCCTTCCAAGAGCTTGTCAGATCTGAAAGGATAAAACGGTCTTTTGCTCAGTTGTTATTTCTTTGAATTACATAAATTATGACAAAAATTGTATAGAGTGGATATAAGTGAAATTCATAATCCAACGATCCAACACATTTAACAAGTTGTACATGATATAAAAAAATTATTTGTTTTTATCTAGATAAATATAATTTTTTATCTATTATCTAGATAAAAATAATTAAGTGTTATCTATTATCTTATTCTAGATACATTTTTAATTAATAATCCGTTATCTTATCTAGATAATTTAAATGTTATCTTTGCAAAACACTGTCTATATGTTAAAATAATAAATATTAGTCTATGCAAAATGAACGGACTATATAAAATTTGCAAGTTTACGCTTCATGTTGTTATTAATATATGCAATCAGCTATACAATCGTAGCCTACTTATTTACAAAAGTAAACAATTTCCGTTTATTTATAGATTGTGAGCAATAATGATTTTTAATACTATTCAATTAAAATCTTGAAATATTTTATTCCTATCGGACATGATTTATTTTCAAAGGTTTAACAGTAATTTGGAGGACGTATACTACATAAATATGTTGTAATTTATATGTAACAAAAGGGTGGTTTATTTCCATATTATGTAAGGTCTAGGATAAAATATGACAAAATAGTTAAATACGAAATGGTAAATATGCAAAACGCCTCACATTATTAGCTTTAATTTTATTTAATGTTTTCTTGGAACATTTCCATGATGCCAAAAATGACTCATTTCGTCTAGAATCTAGGTAATATTTATTAATAACATCGAACACTTGAAAATATATTCATAGATACAATTCTGAAGTTTATCGAAATAAATCATATTATTGTATTATTATATTTTATGATTAATATTGTATGGATAAAAAAAATCAATAATATGCGATCTACCAAAAGAAAAAATTGAATAAAACTAACGATTAAACACGAGAATTTCTTGTAGTTATACTTTTTGAAAAGAAAACGCCATATTACAGTTCGAAAATATTGCAATAAAAAAATTTAAAAAACCTTATGTTATCATTGTTTATCAATTTTTTCTGGTTTTATGTAGTAACAGAAAAATTTTAATGTGACCAGTGTCCCGCCCGGGATAACTATAATTTCCGTAAACTGAGGTTATTTTTTATATAGGATGTCAAGTCAGTAAAATAATTCATCATATAAATTCGTGACATAATAATGTGCTGTATTACCACTGCACCGCACACTCAAAAAAGTAGGTAGTGTACGTCAATATTTTGAATAAGATAACGACTAATTGATGACAATTGATATTGTGAAATCGTAAAATAAATAAAAGTGTCTATACCTAATCATACTAATCATACCTACTAATCTATCATACTACTAATCATACCTTATCATACTAATTAAAATTAAAATTATACATCATAAAGGATATTAAATAATAATACTGAAAATATATACTTGGTTAAAAAAATTATAGAAATACTTTTATAACTATTTGAAATATAGTAAAAACACTCTTGGGCTGTATGCTCATTTTAACATAGAAAATTATCTCTTGCTGAACACTTTCGCATTAGTACAGTACGCCAATTTATTTTGGGTAAAGCTTATCTCCGTCTCAATCACACATATCCTAACTAAAAAATATATATAATATATATATATTTGATACATTTTGAACTTACAACAAAATATATTATGAAAAATGAATATTGATTTTTTTTTTTTTCGTTAACTAAATTCTTTCCAAATCTCTCTTCAAATTGAAAAATCCTAATTATATAACTATGAAAATTAGTTGATGACACAGTTAAATATATTAATTGTAATAATATTCCATTATTATAATTTATGGAAATTGTATGTGACGTGTATATTCAAATTACGCAAATATATCAATTGTCTAAAAGTTGTCCAGAAAATTTTGGAAAGTTGATTTATTTTAGAATTTAACACTTAAACAATGGTATCTACAGATTGAAGTTTGTTCACAATATAGTTTTTAATTTGTTAATAATATTAATTATTATTTGATTTCAATATGGAACAATTATGGGCTCTGTAAATTGTGAAAGAACATCTTATATAATATTGGAGCACAGAAGGACCTAAGTGCATGTAGGTAAACACCTTCTAAACTTGCATTAAAATCTATGCACACATTTTATCATAGTCCGTAAAACAATCCACGGGAATAAATTCGTTATCAAGGCCAAAACTAAGAAGCCAACTAGGATGTTTGAATCTCCTCCCTCGATTCTTCAAAAGTGTAGACAAATCTTTAGTAATTAAAAATATTGTCGTTGTCTAAAAAATGTCGAATCACCCAGAAAATTTGTTCCAGTTACGCCGTTACTTGGCTTTGCTCATTAACCGAAAAAAAGATTCAAATAATTATTTTTCTGGTATCTCCCGAATCCCGATCGGTTGACTCCAATTCTCTGTTACGACTGATAATAATTTCTTTAGTTCTCTTTACTTTCCATTGCTACACATTTTATAATTAGTGGCATATATTATAGTATATTCTATATTATTCCGCTTAGTCTTTCTCTCTGGTTGTTCTCTTCCGATCTGACACATCGCCTTTAATTATGGTTTTCAGCTCATTAAGAAAATATAATAGAAACCAGAAAGACTTTATCAATGCGACTACAAATGCCATTGAGCAGGTGAGAGATCTAAATATAAAATTATAAAAAAAAACCTTCAATTATCAGTCATCTGTGATAATTATAATATTGTCATTAATATAATATTATTTGTTACCATTGTCATTACTTATTTATAATTATTTTACTATTTACGCTTTATTTTATTAAAATATTTTTGCTTTGTTATATTTTTCTATAGTTTAAATTCATTATTTATGCCATACAAATAAATAAATAAATAAAATTGTTTTCAGCAAACTTTTATGACGTGATATGTATCATATTATAATCTCTTCTCATTGTAAGTGTATGCTAGATACCTATTCCCTTATTCTTTATCCTACTTTGTATTTCTTCATTTATAACTCGCTCTGCAGTTTATGAGAACCCGCAGAATACGATATATGTAACACAACTTTTCTAAAACTACCGATATCTTATTTTATGTTGTACCCATTATCCCGGTTTCACATCTATTTGAACATATATAATAATCAGTGTTCGTTAAAACAACATACATGCATATTTTGTGAACACTGAACGCCCATCGTTTCTTTCAAATAGAACGTATACCTATGTGGTTCATATTTTTAAAGAATTTGAAAGATTTTCAGGCTGTTCAAGTTAAATTCAAATATATTAATATTTCGCTATTTTTAATTCCTAATAAATGTTTGTATAATAATTACTTAATTATTGTTTTCTTTTTCTCCTTTACCTTCTCTCAAAAATTATTTGGGCTCGATACACTTCCAATTTCTCATAACACTCGCCATCTTATTCCCCATTCTTTTTTTCAGTCTTCCTCTCCCCTCTTTCCATCAACATATTATGTTTCCTTTACTAATCTTACTACCTCAGTCTTTTCCCTTCTTAATATATGCCCGAGCCATCTGAATTTATTCTTCCTAATTTTGTCAACTATCACTACTATAACTATTATTAATTATTGTAATAAATATAATTCTCAGAAGTCCAATTCCACGATCCAACATCGACATTATAACGACAGTTGTTTGTGAATTGGTAATGTTTCCATAAATATGAGAATAATTTATATTAGATTCAGAATTAAATTTTTAAAATGTAAAATAAATGACCAGATGAACACATTAATATTTTATTTTTTAAAACATTTTCTTTTTAAATAAGTATGAACGTGATACAGTAGCACCGAAGTTCATCTTTGGGTCTTATGGTGGACACAACAGCTCATACGTTTGATGGGTAGTGGGTCAATTGAAAATTGTAAGTTACACGTTTAATGTTACAGAGTATTTGATATGCAATGTTGGTAAAAGGGTTGGGCAAACTGGAGACATGCCCAGGGCCTTGCGCTTTGCAGAGCCTCGCATAAATAGTGAATGACTTTTTTTTTCTTATTTGAATTCAGATTATAATGATTCTATGGAACAGACGGAGCGGTAAATTAAGTGGGTGGGTGGTAAGAAATATTCTACAAGATCCGTTTTATTTACCTTCAGTTACACTGGACGTGAACGTGAACGAGTTTTTTACGCATTGAACGTGAACGAATTAAATTTTCATGTAAACATTCCGAGAACTGTATATAATTAAATACACAAGATTGTATTCAGGGGAGACACGGGTGGGCAAGTGCTGGAGGGTGACTAATTATTTTTAGGGACGTCCCGAAAAAATATTTATGGAGGGGGGGATGTGTCTCAAAATTATCGATGAAATACCACATCTTTGAAATGTAAATAAGCAAAAAAAAATCAACTTTCTCAACCCCCACACCTCTCCCTAAATCTGATAGTCCTAAAAATCGTGAGAAAATGTTTTGATAAGAGCAAAAAAAGTCAATTAGTATCAAAATTGTACATAAATAAATAGTATTGGAAAAAAGAATTGACGATCAAAATTTTTATTTGTAACTATTATATTAACTTTGAAAGACCCATTTTCCCTATCCTATTATATTTAGCATTTTAGCATATCAGGTTATTCACATTTTTTATTGAAACCCATGCTTTATTAGTATCTTTTTCATTGCATGTTATTACCAAAAAACTCGATTATTAGAGTGTGGACAATTGACTAAATCCCAATAATAATTTAAAAATCTATAGGTAAACACTAAACAATACCTACCTAATAGGAACTGTTAAAATTATCCCTTATTATAAAATAATTTCTAATTAAGTGAAAAGAATACAAGAGGTTTTGAGTAAAGAATTTCTAATAGCAAATTCTTTGTAATAGACACTTTGAAGAGGTCTTTCTTCAATTTTCTTGGTTTCAAATTTCTAAATATGAATTTAGACACTAATTATATCCCCATTAAGTCCGTCCATATAATATTATTTGTCTTATATTTTTATTACATAGTTATAGAGGAATATTGTTGATTTGGTTACTATAGGTATACTATACCTATAGGGAGATTGATAATATTCGTTTGATTTTATGTTTTTAGATTATTATTAAAAATGCCTACGTTTAGAAACCGGAAATTTCGCACGTTCGCAAATTGGGCTCTCCTAACTTGTTTTTCTTTAGCGTAAAAGAAAACTACCAAAAATGACCGACAATGTTTATAAATAAGAAAACTAGTTTGTCAGAAACTTGAAATATTTACTATAAAATTATATTGATGTCGTAGAAATTTAAAATCCTTTAGGCGACTTTTTAGTAATTTTCATAAAACGTTGAATTTTGATTTTTTGTTTTGATATATGCTGTATATCAGGGCTTGAAAACGTTATAACGTTATAACCCAAAATTTAAATAACGTTTTTAAACGTTATAACGAAAAAAAAATATTTTCAAGCCGTGCTGTATATAATACAAGTAGTCGAGAAAGACTATTTTCGGATGAAAATCGTTTAGATAAGAAATTTATTGTACTCGATATCTACTTTAAATAGGTCAATTTTCGATTTTCTCAGTTGGTAATACGTAAAGGTTTCTTGAGTGTATTGGAAAAGTACCGAAAATAACGGACAATTATTATAAATATGAAATTAACATTGTACCGAACTTTCACTTAGAACCGTTTTCGAATGCCAATCAACTTATCTTTACATTTATCACTATGGATTAATCTACTATTCTGTGGCTGTCTCGCGGCTACCAAAGGGACGACGACTTTGCCGTCATCATTACGAATCTTCACAGATTTTTTTGTCAATTATTTTACATACGTTGTCAATCGTTATGCAGTATTACGACTTCAATTTGAACAGTACCTATTCGATGGCGTGATGGGAGGGGAGTTGAGCAGAATCTTGGTCCCTCGACCCGCTGGCGTGCTAAGTGATTATGAAAATTAGACATTTACCCTCAGCTATATATGTATATATCGTATGTATATAGTAGAACCGAAAAAGATGTGGCCGGCGAGCGAACAGGACCGGAATCGCCTCGCGTACACGTTGCGCACTACACACGAACAAGGTGGGGAACACAACAACAACAACGACAACGGCAACACGCGAGACGCGCAAAGGTCAATAATATTATTGTCGTGTCGCAAGCGGCGATGGCGGACACGTGGGACGCGGCCGTGTGCGCATGCGTGTTGCACGCGAATATCCGTACGATAATATTTCGGCCGTAGCACGTGCGACGCGTGATGACACACGAGGCCCGTATGCGAGCGAGTGAGCGCGCGTCGAGTTGTCGGCAACGGGGCACGCACGCGTGTCGGCGCAGACCAGTGATCGAGACTGACTGACTTGACGGACACGTCGACCGCCGACCATAATGTTGTGACGGACGCGCCGCCGGAGGAAAATATCACGCGCGTATAAAGTGCAGTAGTCGCGGGCGCCCAATCTTCCCCTCCCCACCCGTTTTTTCGGCGGTATCTCGCGACTCGTTCCCGCGGGATCGCCGCCCCCCTCGCGCGGCGGAGACTCTCGAGGATGTGAAATTATCATGGAAAGAAAAAAAAAACCCGACTTTTCCGGAGCTAGAGGGGTACGCAAAATGATAAAGCCTACAATATACGCGCGCACCCTATATTACAGTCCCTGTCGTCGTCCACCCCCGCAAATACGCGCGCATTATAATATTTATACATTAAAACAGCATACGGTGCGTGCAGCGTGTCGCAGACATATATTAAAGTGTAAATGTCACTGCAAACGGCCGTATTTTCGACAATACTATAAATATCATTATTTTATGCCGCTAAATAGCACACGGCACAGGCGGATATCGGGGGGGGGGACTTGGGGAGGGGGGCTTAAGTCCTCCAGAATGTGTAAACGTCAAAATAAAAAATCATGTGTTTCAATATTTGATATTTATCATTTTTATTTTATTTTGTTGAGATACGAGAATGGTCTGGAATATTCACAGCTTATCGTTGTTGGGAAAACCATATTTTGTAGGTATATATTGATAATCGCGAATATTCTAGAACTAATTGTTTGCGATACCTGCAAAGTTATAGATACGCAAGCTGCAGACCGCCACAGCATTAGTGTCGATTACGTTTTTGGAACGTATACGGTGATCGCCTTTATTTTTATTTTTTTGTTTTTAATACCTACGCGTGGTTTTCCGTAAGTGGCGTGCTTAACAAATAAACAATATAATTTTATGTTATTTGTGTGAATTGTGTATTTATCTGAATTAATCAATTAATTTTAAATTTTAAATTTTAAATTGTAATTTGTAATTAATTCAATAATGGCTAAAAGAATGTTTGATGTCTTTAATATTAAAAAACAAAAATTAGTTATTACTAATTCCTCGTCAACAACAACACTAGAATCTGAAAATGAAGATTTAAATATTGATTTAGACATTGATATAACTACACAAAAAAGTGTTTAAAATATTGTAGATAAAAATGTCATTTCCGACTTGGGAATTTTAATAACAGGCCCTGTGCGACCAATTTTAACATTAAGTACAAATGTAAGTAAACACTAAACATAGTTTAAGTTATTATATTATATTTAAATTAAGTATATTGCAGTCATATCCACTAACTAAATTTTGTACACAAAATCGAGCTTTCAATCATAAGCATTACAAAACATACGAATGGCTTGAATATAGTATATCAAAAGATTCAATTTTTTGCTTCGCTTGTAGAAATTTTAGTACTGGAAAGTGACAATTTTGAAGATAGCTTTCTAGTTGGTTTTAGAAATTAGAAAAAAGCAAGTGCTATGTATTTATGCTTTATTTATAATTTTTTAATTATAATTATTAATACAAGTATATTATAATTTATAGTTGAGTGTTTGTAGTGGATCTAAAGGTGGGAATAAAAGTAAACTCAATAAATTGGATGCACATGCTAAAAGTAATTTACATCTTACATGTATGGTTAAATGGTCAGTATATCAGAAAACAAAAGAAACTGGTAGTGTTTATTCTCAAATATCTTCTCAGCATTCATTGATGATTGAAAGTAATAAAAAATATATGAAAATGTTAGTTGATATTGTTTTATTTGTAAGTTGTCATGGAATTTGGTTTAACCCTTCGTTAGTCACCACGGGGTATTTTAATACCCCAGACATATTAAATACATTTGATTTCTAAGAGATTAAAATATATCTACTCCACCGCCGTGATATCATAAGGGATAAGAGTATTAAGATGATAGTGTGGTTTTTATCAATAGCAGTACAAAATCGAAAAGGAAGCGTTTGTTTAAAGTGGAGTCTGATAATATTTTACCCAGGTAACTAAATTTGTTTTCGATCTTATAAAAATTAATTTACTCGTTAATTTATTAATAAACATTAATTTTTACAGAATAATTGAAAAAATTTTAAAAATTAAAAATTATTAAATTTAATATTAAAATGTACTTGTGGAGTAAAAAAAATACATTTTTTTAATCTTATTATAATATCAAAACAATTATAATGTAACAAATCTAAGGATATTTTCGATTTAATTTAGGACATTCACGAGATTGTCATAACTTTTTAACTATTTTTGTTTCCGCAATTTTATTTTTACATATTTGGAATCGGTATTTAAATTACTATTGATTAGAAAAAAAAAAAAAAAAAAAATTTAAATTCGTGACTGGGGTAGTAAACTAGACATGTTCCTAATTATCTGTGTCATTTTTCACAATATTTTTTTATTCTATTTTTAACCATATTATTAGGGTTCCTATTTAACATAAAGTAATTAATAATGATGACAACATATTTTTTGAGTTGCCTATTATACAAATTTAAAGATTGGATCATTATATTCTTATTATATTACAAACGAAACAATAAATTATGTTAGTTACTAGCAATGGTAAATATTTTAATAAGTATAGATTAAATATTAAAATTATGTGTGAAATATTTTAAAAAATCACAGAAAACAATTGAAATAATAATTATACATATATTCAAGATACATTTCTGGCCAAAAATAATATAATCTATAAAATTATTAATTTTAAAATTAAATTTAGTAAGTGGGGTATTATTTTACCCCGAGTGACTAAAAATGTTCATATTAATAAGGTGGCTAACGAAGGGTTAAGAGGACACGACGAGACAAAAGATTCTTTAAATCAAGGTATTAAACTAACAATTAAAAAATAATAACTAATAACTAATATTACTAATAGTCTTAAATTATCTTAAATGTAAAATATCTAATTATGATAATTATTTGTAAAAAAATTAATGTATTTTTAGGAAACTTTAAAAAATTATGTAAATTGTTAGCAAAAATTAATGAGGAATTTGAAAAAAAATTTAATCTTAAAACCAATTACTCAAGTCATATAATTCAAGATGAACTTATAAATATATGTGCAGATGTTGTGAAAGATATTGAAGACTTTGAGGTGTTTGGAATTATGTGCGATGAAACAAGGTGAAATATAAATTATTTTTATACATGGACTTCATAATTTATTTTTATTAAATTAATTTATAGGTGTTACAAACAAGAACAAATGGCATTATGTGTAAGGTATGTTAAAAATCTAGATGTTGTTGAGAGATTTCTCGGTTTTATAGATTGTTCTAAGAATCAAGATGCTGAAAGTTTATATCATTACATATTATGGTACCTACCTGAAAAAGTGTAAACTTAGTTCTAAACCACAAATAGTTGCTCAATCATATGACGGTGCAAATGTTATGTCTGGGAAATTTAACAGACTATAAAATAAAATAAAAATCAATATCCTTACGCTATTTATACCCACTGTATGGCTCATAAAATGAACCTCGTTGTAATTGATATGTGTAAATATGTAAAGGTAATGAATATTTACATACATCTTAGATCTTCATGATTTTATTTATTACTTATATTAATATTAGGAAATAAGGCATGTGTTCAACATTTTAGAATCCCTGTATGTACATTTTTCTTATCCGTCAAAAAATCAAAAATTAACTGAGATTCAAACTAAACTAGGAATAAAACATATGACAATGATTAGACTTAGTGACACTAGATGGAATTGCCGTTATCGAAGTATAGAGTCTGTTAAAAATAGTTATAAAGCAATTATTCAAGCTTTAGAAGAAGAAATTGAAAATGAAAATGAAGCAATTGGTATAATATAATAAGTAATAATTAATGATTCAAAGTATTTAAATTCCAATATCTTTGTTTTAGGTATATTAACAAATTTAAATAGTGGACGATTTATAGTTTATTTATTTATCTTACATAAAGTATTAATTAATATTAATATTGTTTCTAACAAATTTCAAGGAAAAAATGCTGCAACTTTAGGGGAATCTATATGAAAATACATGACACACATAATACACACAGTGATGGGAACGAACAGTTTTCTCGATAACAGGGCTACAAGTAGATCACTTTTTTCACTTTTTGGAAATTTTGTCACTTTAAGTTACTTTTTTTAAAATTTTGTCACTTTTGTCACCAATTTTGTATGGAAAATGCATAGATATTAAAAATATCTATATATAAATATAAATATCTATGGGAAAATGTAAAAGCTGTTATATTATGTTTGTTATGTACACAATTTCAGAATTAACCGTGGTTGTGATTGGTATTACCATAGAATACTAGAGAATAAATTGTTTAGTAATTTAGGTTATGTTTAAAACATTTATTTATTGTATTTCCCCGCTGATTGTACATCCATGTGATTGTTCATACTACAATAATTAACATGCAATGTTTTTTTAATTTATCTTTAGTGTGTGGCTAGCGACTGTGATTTAATGTTCTTAGTTCCTTTATGGTTTAATATACAGTTATTTATTTATTTTTATATTTATTTTCTATCATAGACTATGGTGTAATTTAGTGTACCTGCATAGTTTGATGCACGACATTGTAATATTGTAAATCATTACATTTATTAAAATGGGAAAGTGCACATTACGTGATGATTGGTTTGAAAAATATGATGTCCAAGGGTTTAAAGTTAAAGAATGGGCTAAGCGACATGAGAATGATGTGTTCTGCTGTGTATGTAATACAACTATTAGTATTGCATTGAAAGGGTTTCAAGGATTAACTCAACATGCTTCATCTTTGAAGCATAAACAACAGTGTAAAGATAAATTGAATCCGAAGCAGTTACGATTGACTTCTGTGAGTTGTCAACAAACACAATCTTCTACTAGTGAAACAAATAAACTAAATTAAATTTCAAATTTGTATAGTATTAGTGACAGAGCTACAATCGCTGAAATTATTTGGACCTTAAAATGTGTTGCAAGTAATTATTCTTTTTTATCTTGTGATGATATAGTTGATGTATTTAAAACCATGTTTCCCGATTCTTTACCTAAAGGATTGTCATTGAGTAGAGAAAAATTAAGATATTTAATAACAGATGCAATAGGACTTTTTTTAAAAGCCAACTTGTTAAAGAATTAAATTGTGGTTTAATTTATTATAGTATCATTTATGATGAAACTACCAACTCTAAAGGCAGCAAAGAATTACAAATCTTAGTACATTATTATTCTAAAGAAAAGGGAAAAATAATATCTCAGCATTTAGAAACTTTTTTTATTGGCAAAGCTACAGCAAATATTATTTCTGAAAAGATACTTAAAGTTCTTGATAATTCTAATTTAGCATTATAAAATATTTTAATGCTGGAATCAGATGGACCAACATTCACAAAGCAGTTCATCGCAAAATAAATGAGGAATTAATACTATTAAGAAATAAATGTTTAGTTGATATGGGAACTTGTAACATCCACATTATACATAATGCCTACTTGAAAGGCTTGAGTAAATTTGGGGAAGATGCATCAGATTTAGTTTTATCAGTTTATTATTATTTTGATGGTTTTTCATCTTGATAGGAAGAATTCACTGACATATTAAATAGTCTTGGACACCCTATAAGGCATTTTATCAAACACGTACCCAGTAGATAGTTAAAGTTAGAAAATGCAGCTGAACGGCTATTACAGAACTGGAGTGCAATTGAAAAATATTTTTTAATTTTCATACCAAAAGAAAAATCAAATATCTTGACTACTAAAAGTTACCAAAAAATTAGAAATTTATTAAAAATATCTACCATTAAGTGTGAAATTCTATTTACCTGCTCAAATGCTAAAGTATTTACTAAATTTACTGGTTCAATGCAAAAGGAAGAACCATTAGTCCATATTATGTATAACGAATTATGCAGTCTTCTTCAGATATTATTAGGGAAAATTTTTAAACTGAATGAAATCCCTAAATCGTTTTCCGATATTAATGTTGAGGATATTTTTACACCAGAAAAGCTTCTTCCGATTAAAAATGTATATGTAAATGATGAAATAAAAAACGAATTTAAAGAGTTGAAGATTTGTGAAAAAGTCATTATACTTTTTTTTAAAAATGTTCAACAGCACTATATTGCTGCTTCCAAACACATACTTAAAGTATCATCCATAACTAAACCGGTTCAAAACGCAGCTATAATGATATATTGAATCTTTCCAGGAAATTGCCTTTAAACATAAGTACAGATCTATTACTAGATGAATGGAGACTACTTCAACTTGAAAAAGATAATCCAGAAACTGAAAATTACAGAATTGATTTGTACTGGCAAGAATATTTTGATAAAAAATGTTCAATTGGTAATGATGAAAAGTACCCACATATTGTAAAAGTTATTAAAGCTGCTTTTTCACTAATACATGGAAGTGCCGATGTAGAGAGAAGTTTTTCTACTTCGGGCTGAATTCTAACGGACGATCTAGCTTCAATGTCTGAAAGAACATTGAATTCCTTATTGACAATAAAGGATACTTTAAAGCATTACAACAATAACCCACATTTGATATTAATATCTAATGAATTGATTACAATGGCAAGAGTTGCTTATAAACACTATCAAAATTATTTGTTTGAACAAGAAAACATAAAAATTCAGAATGAAAAACATGAAGAAGAAGAAAAATTAAAAAAGATTGCAGAATCTGCAATTCAATTAAAGTTGAAAAATGAACAAAAAGCAATTAAAGACATTGAAAATAGTTTAAAAAAAAAGAGAGAACAAGAAACTACAAAATGAAGCACTGCAGATAAATTATTTTCTGAAGCTAACAAAAGATTAAAAACGGCTTTAGAAAATAAAAACCTTGAAGAGGCAGAATTGGCACATGCAATGTTAGAAGGTGTGAGGAAAGTAAGGCAGGAAAAAGAGGTAAACAAAAAAAAAGGCTGATGCTATACAAATAGCAATTGACAAAAAGAAATCATCTTTACTAAAGTATATTGATAAAAACAAGAAAAATAACTGAGTTCCGATTATTTCCTATATATATATATATAATGTTTTTTTTTATTAAATTATTTTTTACTTAATATTATAATAAAATTTAATAAAACTAAGAAGTAATAATTATGTTTACAGTGTATTGAAAATGTAAAAAAGTATATTACAATGTTATATGGTTTATTAAAAAAAAATACATATATAGGTATTGTCATATTAGTTTATTTTTTGTACAATTATTATTTTAGTTACTTTTCTCACTTAATTTTGTAATTTTATCACTTTTATCACTTATTCCTTTTATGCTATCTACTTGTAGCGCTAGCCGGATAAAATATAGGGGCAAAACCATTGGTAATCATTCTAGGGCTCGAAAGTCGATGATTTTTCGGTAACGTCTTAGATGAAAACTAACTAAAAATATAACGCAAAGAATTTCTTTTTTTTGAAAACATTTCTTTGAAAATCATATCAAACCAAAAAAAAATCTCTACTATATAAGGGAACCAATTTAACTATTTAATAGTACGGCAATATAATAAGAAAGTGTTTGAACCCCCTATAGAAACAAAAATTTTCAATTCAGAAAAATGGCGAATAGAATATACGACATCGGTGACTATTCCAATTCCTAAGAAGTTAAATACAGTGGAATGTACAGTTTCCGATCATAAAACTAATATATCATATACATTAAAAATCCTATAAACATAATTAGAAGAAGAATAGAAAACCAAATACAAAAAAGACTATCGAACACCCAATTTGGTTTTCGTAAGAATGTAGAAACTCGGAATGATAAACCAAAACAGAACCTTATACTTATATACTTTATAGACTATGAGATAACTTTTGACAATACCGGCTGGGAGAAAATGTTTCAAATCCTTAAACAAATGTAATTTTCCAATACACTAGTAAACCTGATTATAAACTTGTATGCAAATTAAAACGTAGTCATCTCGATTAATGGCAAAATATCGTAGACAGTTTAAACACAAAACGGGATTCTTAAGGTTGTATATTTTTACCTAGATTATTTTAATACGTATTCCGAAATCATGATAAAAAATGCTATAAGGGACTACAGACATAAGATAAACATTAATGGTACCAAGATCAAGGAAATTAAATTTGTAGATGGCATCATTATTATTATAACAATTAATAACAATAGTGTATACGTGGTTCGCCCTGTTAGAGGATGGTCGATGGAGGATGATAATAAAAATAATAATAAAATAAAATTGCAATTTAATGGAGCATTATTATAACTACCGTATTGTTCCTCAGCCCGACCTCTGCTATTCACACCTGTCACGTTTTTTCTGTTTGAACTTATGATTCGCGCCAAACGAACGCGAAACCAGTCTAACGGAGGGCGCGGCGAGCGTAGAACATTCTAGAAATCTCGTCCACTCCACCCTCCCCCACCCCCGCGTCAAATGGTTCGTGACGGCCAAGTGTTTTTATCACGAGTCGCCTCGCTCTCGTCCGGCAACCGTTTCGACGTACGTATCTATAGTGTTCGCGAAAAGGTATTCGTGCGTGCGAAAAATTTTTCGGCACGAGGTGTGCGAGTGTGTACCGTCATAATTTTCTTTTGTTTTGTTCGTTCGTCGGTCAGTCCGATTGGGTTTATTCCGTGTGTTATACACACCGATCGTGTGAGCGGTGCCTACGCGATATTTACCGGCGTTCAGCTAACCGCGTGGTTTTACGTGTGTTAATGTGCAAATCGGCGGTCGTATACCGGTCTATCACTGTGGTGGTCCATTTTCTTCGTTCGTGATCGTCCACGCCGTCCGTTCTACACCGGAGATCCAAATTGGTCATTATCACGTTCGTATTTTGTTGTTGAATATTTGTTTTTAGATTCTAAACGTAGCCAGGGAGCCAGTTGTTTTACAATGATATTTTTTTTTTTTTTCTGTTAACAAATTTACTACCAGGAGTGCTCCGATCTTTACAAGCTTACATGGTTTCCTGTAGCAAATTTCATCTAGTTGGTACTTTAGAGAGGTCATTTTTCGATTTTCTCGATATTTTTTTAATGCGTAAGGAAAAATTACCACGAATTTATGAAAAAACGGCAAATATTCGTCAAATCGAGATTTTTCATTTCTTCGTAATATCGTAAGATCATATTTATTTCTACATTTGATCTTTGATGTAATGTTAAACATAGGTAGGTACTGAGTATATAACTAATATTAAGAGTTATGAATACTACACCGAAGCTACGCCCAGAATCGTTTTATTGAATGCAATGATTTATCATTGCTTTTGAAGTGCAATACATCCACCGTGAGTATATTGCCCAGTAGCGAAGTGCACCTTTTTTTTTTTTATGTATTTATATTTTATTTAATATTTTACTTAATAAATAAAGTATACCACGTCCAGTATATGATGCCATCGATGCAAACATCGACCATTGCTTTTACAAAAGTGATGTTACCCGGTCGGTTTGAATCCGCAACCGTTCACGACTTTTACTAAGCTGCTTTTTGCTGCTGTAGAACATGACAGTATGTTGGTACATCCGGTTGCTATGAGGATGTTGTAACTATTAGGTTGTATAGCTATTCAATTGAACGACCTTCACGAACGGATTAGTAGGGCGAGTACTTCCTGAAACGCTGGCCCATAGGGCCCTAGATAATGGAGGTTTCTATGCTCGAAATCGCTTCTATGAGCAACGTTCCCTGATGGTGTGATTGGAGTTGCAAAAGTCGCATTTCACCGGCCTTCTCAGAAACAGAAACTTCCCAGTTTGGGACAGTTGAAGAAATTGTTCATGATATGTAGTTTGGCACTCGGGGTGATTCGGACGTTAGATTTCACAAATGATGGGAACTGCGCCTTGTCGAGAACTGCACCAGTAGTCAGTACCATCACCCTTTTCCACACATTTGAATGTCGAGTTAGACTGTTGGAGACTAACGAAGTTAGACGCAGCTGTCAGTCGGCATATTAAAGGAGTGGTAAATAAGTTAATGAACTTTTATTTCTCATTTACGTTTTTAAGATAGTATTTTAGGAAAATGAGTTTTATAGTCGGCTAAATCGATTGTGTCAGTCGGCCAAATTGTTATAAGGTGACTTTTTTATTTTTGTTTATTCTCACATTGTAGATAGCTTACAGCTGAGGTTTCCAAAATTCAGAATTGCCTGACTATATTTTTAAAACTTCGGCGCCACTGGATAAGGTAATACAAGGAATATCAGGAATTGAGGATATTGCGATTGTAGGTAATATGAATGAACATTTGGGAAGTGATAAAATGCATAGAGGGTATAGATTTACATAAAGGAATGATGTTCGAGAAAAAAGTAAAGAGTACTTGATTTTGTATCAGCGTATGAATTAGTGATTGTGAATACTTATTAATTTAGAAACAAAGAAAAACATTATATAACCTATATGGGGATAGGGAATTTAAAACAGCGTAAAGATTGCAAGGTAATCCTAGATGAAAGTGTGGCGACACCACATAGGTTAATAGTTATGGAAGTTTGGTATAGGAAAGAGAGGATGCATGAAAATTCAATTATATAAATAGAACCTAGGTTATGATAATTAACTGTTGAGAACAGTAGTGGATTTGGAGAGCCGGGAGGAACGCAAGGGGATGGAGCTACTCTTCATGTTTAACAGCGTAGCCCCTTATTTTATTTATGAAGAAACTCGGGGAACTCGGTGTCCGTTTTAATTTTTATTTAATACTTTTTAAAAATGTCAATTTTCTTCGGAAAAATAATGAAATTAATGAAATAGCGATTTGTGTTCTACTTCTACCACTGATCACTCTATTTTCCGTTGTCCTTTAGTAATTTTTATTTGCATTTTAGTTTAGGTAAAAGGAATTTAATGGACATATAAGCTTTCTGATACCATAAAAAAGTCAATTTTCGATTTAGTAAAGTATTACTAATATTTATATTAAAGTATTCTTAAGAGGAAGCCACATCGACAAACTTTCAATAAAAAACTTGAATTAGCATTTTTAATTTTTATAAACTTACAAACATGTTAGAAATACAAAACGAAAAACAAATTATAACTAACAACATTATCTGACTGATGGAGCTGATTTTTGATATAGGTATGCATTTTTACACGTTTTATGAGTTGTTAAAATATCTGTTTTTTAATTTTTGAACAGCTTATAAAAAGTATGTAAAAATGTACACACCGCTGTGACTACGCACTATAAGTTACCGCGGTTTGGTTACTATGCTAATACCAGCCATGTGATTACAGGACCGCTCATTATTAGTGGAGAGAGATACGACTGTTATTACTATTGTTTTGACGATCCTCGTTTGCGTTTTTGTAATGCTGACTATAATAAAAATGGGGCCAAGATGCCTGATCGTAACACAACCAATGACTGTTCGGCACCAACATACAATGAACTATTCCAACAAGTGCCGAATTGGCCGCATTACAATCTGCATCAACGCCGTCCGTAACCGAAGAATCGTTTTAGCGTTCGTTCCATTGCGGCGTTTACCGGCCGTGAGTAATGTCATGTAGCTGAAGATTGGATGATCGAGTCCGTTGATGGTTTTTCGACAATTAATTGGTGGTCATTTCGATATCGACTACAATATTTGTTGTTGGTGCCATTCGAAACTAATATCTGTCCGAAAACTTTTCTAACTGGTCTGATTCGCTCACCAACACTCCAGGGGTTTGCTCAACAGATCCAATAATCAGACTAGTGGGACGCACTTAATTAACGTACCCAGGAACTAAGTGAATTAACCAGAGATTACTTCTACGACAAATTAAGATTGTGAAAAGCATTGGACCTGCCGTTTCCAGAGGTTCGGGACCATGTGATTCAGAACATACGTTGATCTACCGATCAATCTCAGTATACAACGAGTCGATCGCATACTGCACCTACCGAACTTCTAGCAGATTTGCAACAGTGAGAGAACATGACCACACTACATGAAAATTGCTTCAAACCATAAACCATAAAACTAGTTTCATTAGATCATTTAGAAAAGTTATTTATAGTTTCTTGAAGAAAAAATTAGACTGTACTTGTATGTTTACTTCTGAAAAAAATAATTAAATCATCAGCGAATAATATACATTTAGTTAGGCTTTGTATTGTATTACTGATGTCATTTATGGTGACTAAAATCAGTGAAACAGATAGCTTGACCCCTGGGATATACCATTTTCTTATATGTATGTGTCAGATATAATGTTCCCTATTTGGACTTGAAAATTCTTGTTTATAAGAAATTAATAATGAAATTTGAAAAATTACCATGACATAATATTAATTTTCGAAAAATGCATTGTTAACATTAGTTTGTATATAAGTTATTAGTATATAAGTAAAAAGTTTATTTAAACTTTCTAAATCCATTTTGTTAGGTTGCTAGATGGTTAATTTTTTCAAGGTGCCAAATTAACCTATAGTTAATTAATTTTTAATAATTTTCATAAATTGTTTCATAGAGATATTGGGCGATAGCCCTCTACATGAAAATTATTTTTATTTAGTTTTGGAATAGGAATAATTCAACTATTTCTCCGATTTTCTGGAAAAAAATATTTTTCCATAAAACGTTAAATATGTAACTTAAGAATGTTTTATCGTTTAGTGGTAAATGGTGTATAAATAGGTTCGGGGCTACAACTTATGCTTTTGCATTTCATTAAAGAATGTAATATCTTCGTTGAGTTCAATTTGTATGTAATCATTTAGGTTAGCTTCGGAGAAAAATTGAGTGTTTTCGGTAATAATATTTTTTCTGAATTCTGTATTATAATTTGGGTTATTGGAGTTTTTTTTTGAAAATATTCGCCCAATCGTCTTGATACTTTAAATGGTGGTATGAAAAAAAAGCAGCAATGTCAATAAAACCCCCTAAACTAAATTTGACTATTTTTACTGACCAAAAGAAAATTATATCTCCTCCAATATCTGGCAAGAACACTGTAGAAATCAAATGAACAAATTACGTGAAATCAAACAAAATGTACTACAATGACAATCCATAAAAAAAAAACAAGAAAAGAAGAATTCATTAGATATTAATCGAATTCGAATTGGATACACTTGACTAACCTAACCCATAGCTACCTTTGGAAAACAGAGAATTCCCAAACTATCCTTAATGTAATGTAGCTCTGACAGTCAAACATGTATTGACAGAGTGCCAACAGTTTTGGGAATCACGAGGAGAATACCATCTACTGACGAACCTCTACGAAATGGTCGGCACAGATCCTGATGCAATCCAAAATCTCCACATATTTCTCAAGACGTCCAAACTCGACAAACAGATATATTAACCATCACCACAATAATATTGTATAAAACATCTATCCATAAATTATTATAATTCATTATTTATCATATATATATATATATATCATTATAACAAAAATCGGTTTCATCAGTCGTTACATAATATATATATATAAATTTGATGTAAATTTACTATATACAGCTAATAGCCATTGTTTCTGAAGCTTTTTCCTTGAATAAAAAAATAATAATAATAATATGAAGTACCTATATATGATTCGTTTATACACATACAAAATTATTGTTTTTTCAATAATTACCCCTCGACATTTTTGTTGCGTTTTCCCATAATAAAATCTATTTTTTAAGTAATAAACAACCATAATCTATTAGTTAGAAATTAGTATTAATTGTGTCAAAAAATTTGGGAGACTGGATAAATAAAAGCCTAAATCATAAATTAATGTTCTAATTATAAAAGAAGGTAAAAATTATCGAATACCACGTTAAAAAATTGTCGGTTATAAACTTAAATTTAACTATTTCTGAAAGTAAAACTATTGACTATTTTTAATTGTCATTTAAATCAGTATAACTTATACCTTAAGAGGATGCTACACCGAAATTTTTTTAGTGAAAAACTTGCATTAGCATTTTTATTTTTATCAACTTACAAACATGTTAGAAATATGAAAAAAAAAAAATATAGCTAATAACATTATATAGCGACTGATGAAGCCGATTTTTGAAATATGCATTATTACATGTTTTATGAGTTATTAAAATATAGATTTTTAATTTTTTTTTTTTTAACATCTTATAAAACGTGTAAAAATCATTATAACAAATATCGGGTTCATCAGTCGTTACATAATTTTGTTCTTTATAATTTATTTTTATTTCATTTTCTACAATATTCTCGATAAAAATGTAAAATGCGTAAGCATGTTTTTTTTTAACAAATATCGTGATTACATGATAATTAAAAATGGTACTGACACAGGTCTATTTTTAAATTACTTTTAAAATATATTTAAATATTTTTAATTTGTTTCATTTTCATTTTTCTTGAAATTTAATAAAAATTGCCTATACAAAACCCCTTGAAAATTGATTGTGTGGCGTCCTCTTAACAGTTAACAGTAGACGCAGATTAATGACTTGAAACGCCAAAATCCAAAAAGTATAGCGTTTGCTTAAAATACTTCGAAATCAAATTAGTAGGTAGTAGGTACCTATACTATATTGGTAAATAGTATGTATCTACTTACTAAATCAAAACCATTAATAGGCACGAGTATAACTAGATACAACCGAATTTAACTAATTCAAGTTCTTTGTCACAATGGGATATTTTAAAAACCATTTTGCTACAATAATTTAGACTCTATATTAAAATATTAAAACAAACTTGAACACACTTGTCACTATTATATTTTAAATTAAAAATATATTTATAGGTATTTGCATTTTTTTAAATGAAATTTGTTTAGAACTTAATAACTTTTAATGAATGTAATTATTTAAACAAATGTAGTTTATAATTTATGAGTAACATCTTTATTTTCAAACACATATAAAGACAATACTATTCATATCATATTAATTTAAGAGGCTTGAAAATATTTTTTCAAAATACCTACTATGGATTTTAATTTGCTCCGTTTATATTAAATAACTACAACAATGTCAGTACCTAATTTATTATTTCTATATAAATTATAAGCCAACGCCCAGTATTGTTTGCGTGTCTACAAAATTATTCCCAACTATTATGAATAATGCCTATGAGGACAACACATAAATGTTACACTCAGTTTTATTTATTTGATTAAATGTTTGTATTCTACAATTTAAAAGCAGAATTTTTCAGGTATTAAGTACCCTTCTTATCCTTTCATTCATACCTTATTGCAAGTTACCAGTAAAGTATTGTGTTATTATTTTTAATAATAATATAATTTCCATCGGCAGGTTCCATGTGACTCATTGCGAGCTATTCAACTATACAGGTATATATATATAATATATATATATTGATCTGCCATTGAAAGGTCCTCACTCAACCGTTTCTCTAGAATAAAGAATCTTTTCCAAGCTATGAATCTTGAATCACCGAGCTCTTTAGGAATTTGGATAAATTGTAATCTTACTACTAATCTATCAGTGAAACTACATAAAAATGTAGACCGAAAATGTTCCTTAGCCTTGTCCTCTTCAGATTTACGACAAATTGCTCGAGACGTGAAAAAAGATAAGGCCTATTCTAGAGTAATGATTAATGATAAATATATTCTACTGTTGAATGCATAAGGCAATCTTCTTGCTATGATCGAACCAAATTTTGATTGATGAAGTGCTGCACGTGTAGACAGTGACCATTATTACAGTACACATATTGCAAAATATTTCTGCCCTCGATAAGACATCAACCACACCAGGAACATGAAACCGATGGTCAGCCAGACAACTTTGACATGATCTGAAATACCAAGCATGCTGCAAATATCCTTCTGGGAAGGTAAAGATGCAACAATGACAGGTAATGAGTGAAGTTTAATGCTGTATTTGTGATACCCAAACCAGGAAAAGATAGTGGCTTCATACATATCCTGAACTGAAGAATTCATTGAATCAATGCCGATTATATTGAATGGAGTGCATTTTAAATGTAATCCTAACCTATTAACAAGAGAATTTGTAATAAAATGCAATTGAGAATCTGAATCCAACATCGCTCTACACTTTATCAGATTTATCCTGAATATTTATAATTGAGGTACCCAGCACGACGTTCATTATCGGACTAGCATCATGAGATTTGACCGTTTCGACATAGAGAACTTGAGAAGAATTTGGCTATTCAGAATTAGTTGGCACGCCTCTAGATAGTTCGCTGGTGGAAACTGAAGTCGTCGGGGGGGGGGGGGCTGAAATCGCAATTTTGACTTGTTCTTTTTTCCACAGCGTGGACAAGGTATATATCTGCAAAACTTCACTTGATGGCCAAAATTTAAACAATTAAAACAGATTCCAGATGTAGTTACTAAATTTCTCCGTTCACTAATGGACATATTCTTAAATTTCTCACATATATATACTTTATGTGAATTAGCGCATACCAGGCACTTGTTGGTATTGGTAGTACGAACAAATAAAGCTTTACCGTCAGTACTATGACTCTTTCTATAGTTACTTTTTTTCTCAGAGGTTTCATTTGAAACGAGACCGGCTTCATATGTAGATACACGTTTAGATAAGAACTACTCAATTTGATCATAAGTAGGCATTTTCTTATTGTTTTACTGAAGCTGCTATTCACCAGCTGTGATAGTATCCAATTGGCAGCAAATGATCTTTACCAGAAAGGCTTCCCAGTATTGAACTGGCTGACTAAGAGCCTTGAGGACACTTGCGTGCAATGGAACACAATGATGAATATTCCGAAGTTCAACAGCGGATGCATGGGTTACCTTAGGTGTCTGAAGCAATGATCGGATGTGGCTTTGTATAGTGAGGGCCTTATTTTCATACTGCCTAACAAGTTCATTGTACACTGCTGAGTAATTTTCTGCGGTTATTGAGAAATTTTTAATAATATCTGATTCAAATATTAATATATATTATTTTATTTTTTATAACATATAAAAATAAATGCCTAAATGTAACCCGATCACAGAAACTAATTACGAAGCAGAACCTACCATGATCAATCGAGTAACGCGAGTTAAAAGCATATTAATGCGATCACGTCGAGGTCACCAAAAATATCACGATTTTACGGTCAGCAGTGAAACGTCCTAGAACGCCACCCGTGTTTAAATGACGCGTTCACTGTATTTAAGTATACAGATTTATTGATTAGAGAAAATATGCATGATATAACATTACGAATATTCAGATGAACAGAAATAATTATAGTAAAAAAAATATATATATCATCAACAAATGATACAAACGAAAAGAAAGCATATATATATCACAATATAACTATATAATCTAGCTATTAAATAGATAAAGACCATTCGTATGTATTGATTACCTGGTATGGCCGTGTTTTGATAACTTGGTTTCGCCCATAACATGTCCGTCTCGGCACCCGTAAATATATAAAAATTAAAAAGTTTACAGTTTGGGAGACCACAATTGGGCCGACGACGTGCGACGTGCGACAAACCAGCGGTCACCAGACGAATGTCGGTTCTACGGACAACGACCAACCAAACAAAATGTCGTAAAATTCTGACACCAAATGAAATCACCGGAACGCGAAACGGAATAATGACTGAAAGCCACTGCCAATCCTTCACCTAGATTCGGGGAATATAATAATGAAAGAATACACCAAATATACTACCGAGCGATATTTACTCGCCACAGGACACAGACTACGAAAAGATCGCTGCGGAATAACTTGAAAACAACGCCAAAAAACAACGAAGGAAGTGCGACGAACGTCATACCACGGAGAGCGAAAAAACAGTAAAAAAAAAAAAAAACAACCTGGGTGCTCCAAACTTTTCCGTCACAAACGAAGAACAAAAAACAGTGTTACCACAAAACGCATTAATACTGAAAACATTTACAACTAGACACTAGTACAACACATAGGCAAATGCTATTGACAAACATTTAAATTTAAATTAATAGAGTTATAATTTAGTCTTCAGTCAGGTTAGTCTCGTGTTTCTTGTTTAAAATACATATTCGCTTATAATAAAAAGTACCTACATTTTTGTGAATTTGTGTTTTATTTTATTTATAAGTATATAAATTATCCACAAGTATTTAATTTTTAAATAAATAAAACATTTTAATACGTTTAACTTTTCTTTACTTCTTAACTACTGGAAAAATCAAAAAACGATCTCTTCAAAATACCAACTGCCGCAACTGGTACTAATTTATTATGAAATAAGCTCTTTACTCTAACACTTTTTATACCTGAAAAAATGGGTAGGGCGTACTTACAAAAAATACAAATAAATTAATAAATAAAAATAAAAAAACATCATTGTAAATTCAATAGATGATAAATATTAATAATTACAAATCATTTTATTTGCTTTAAAAATCAAAATTATAATTAACCTAACCTAACCTGTAGAAGTGAATTCTACTTAACATGTATTTATATTTTTCAATAAACATAACTTACAAGATAAATTAGTTCAATATAACGGAAAACGTTTATAAATGGGAAAATAACAAACAAATTTGTCGTATGATCACTATATATTACTAAAATAATACCTATAAAATATATATACGATGACGTCATAAAATAGAATATTTTTTACAGTAGTACCTACAGTGGCGTGTTTACAGGGCCGATATGCCCGAACCTACCCAATTTTTATTTGATCTTATTTTCATCAGATGTAAATATTTTTTTTAATTTATTGTTTAGTAAAATATATCAAATATGGTTTGGTAATAATACCTACTCATCATATATGACAGACATAATAATATGCAACAGTATCAGGGGCGTAGCGAAGTAATTTTTTTGGGAGAAATGGCGCAGTGAGAAATTTGGCCAATAATTGAATTTTTGTTTTTAATGAGCAAAAAAAAAAAGAAATGTCACATTAACTTCTTTCTGTTTTTCGATTTTCCATTACTTACTCTCAGATTGGGCATGGCCATCAACGATATAGCCGACTTACAATCCAATTTAGCCGACTGAAGCAACTTTGGGTAGGCCAATTGCCTCAGCCCTGCCTTCTATTTATGCCCCTGTGTATAAACAGCAACGACGATGAAGACAGCAATTACAAATAATGTATAATTATTATCTATGGTGGCACTAATCACTATTAGCAAATACATTATAGTATTTGCTATACCTACCTATCTTATAATAGTATATATAAAATTACACCGAATTCGTTTAATCGGAAGAAATGATTTCTGATTGCTTTCAAATTCAATACAAGTACCTACTGACTGGATTTTTGTACAGCATTCAGATCATTTGTATCTTGTTTAATAATTTAATGTTAATTATGGTTCCTAAAATAAAGGATTGTTTTATTCAATTATCCTGCACTTTGTGTTTCAATAGTTGACAACTGCATATAATTATATGGAAAAAATGACCAATTCAAATAAATACCATCCTGATCTAATTTTCTACCGGCCACTGGAAGATGTGTAGGTATACACATGTGTACGAAGTCTCATGCTTGAAATGTCTTCGAAACCATGTCACTTTTATTTATTTATTTTTCATTCGTAGTTTATTTTGTGCACCCTATACGCGAATTCTATGAGCTACGAATCGTAGGTAAGGGCCATGCAATCGTGCATATATGGGGTTTACAGCAGTGTGTCTATACAAACATAGAACATTGTTTTGTGGAAGAATCACGTCATGCGCAGTAACTTCGCGAGATTGGGCATTGAGCGTATCACTAGATGGTATTTGGGTGAAAATACTCAACCTCTCACTAGTGATGCACAAAGCAAGACTAAGACCATGGCAGTCTTGGTCTTGTCTACTCAGTCTTGGTCCTGGTCTTGGTCGTGTTGACTCAATCTTGGTCTTGTTGACTCAGTAGAAGTCAGTCTTGCAAAATTCTTGCAGCCTTGATTTTTTTTTTTTTTACCAAAGTTATAAATAAGAATAAATAATTTATTTATATGTACACAAGGGGGGATACAGAGAGTAATGGGAGTAATTCCCCCCTCCGTTCACAAAAAATAATTAGGTAGATACCTGTGTAGTTGACTGTTTTCGATAACACCGAACTTTCAAGAAATAGTAGAATATCTGTTTACCCATTCATTCGATAAACGATAATCATTTCCGAAAATATTCAATAGGATATTGATGATTGCATTACGAGAAATCTGTGGATTTGGTGTGGAATTATAAATAATGTATACCAAGAAAAAAAATGTAATAAATAACGTGTTTAATTCATTAATTTTTATTTTATTTAAAAGCAAGACTTGCAAGAGTCTTGCAGTCAAGTCTTGGTC
>JAIPRL010002340.1:6824-61792 GCA_025469235.1 Pemphigus obesinymphae | reverse complement strand
TGATATTTCACAACACTGTTTTCCGTATTTATTATAGTATATAGTTAAGATTATGACATAAATAGAAAACAAAATAAAAACACCATTACAAATGCTATGATTCCCAAACACTGAACGCCCATATTTAATATAATATAATATCCTATCATGCTTGGCTAATAAAATAACATCAATACACATTGTCCCTACACCATTTAATTTTAATGTAATAATATTGAAACTTGAATTTTTTACATCAACGGATAATAAAAACAAAATAAGGTTACAGTAAATACAACATGGTAATAAACAAGTAAAAAACAATTATATATAAAAAAAATTCATCCTACAAATTATAGACAATTTAATATTGATAAGTACATATACAGTAACTTTAAGATTGAGTTTTATATTTAACGTAAGATAATAATTAAACTTCATAAAGATTATTGCAACATGTTAAGTTTTTGTTCTTCTTTAAATGCTTAAAGAGTACAATAGATAAATAGTAATACAAACAAACATAACTATAGAGTTGAGCGAATATTGTATTTTAAATAAAAATTAAGTATTAATGTTTTCGAGTCAAGTACTCGAATACAATAGTAGTAAGTAATTAGGGTCTAAAAAGAAATACACAGTAATAATATCTCTAATAATATACAATAATAATCTATTTTTTATAATTTCAAATATTGGTTTAGTCGATAAATATCAGGGTTTCGAGTAATTTTTACATTTTACAATTTGATTTTTCCAATAAAACACAAATTAGTAAATGATTTTAAATGTATATGAATGCGAGTACTCAAATAAAGTTTAGTAATTGAAAGAAATTTGGGTAAAATCAAGTACTTAAATTTTCAAGTATTAAAAATATTTGAATTGTGTATTTATATCAAAGTTAAATACTTGCCCAACTCTATAAAACTATATAATGAATAAAATTTTTAAAAATGGTAATAATATTAAACATCTTAAAACTAGTTTGACAACAAAATAAAATACAAAAGTGTATAATTATATTGCACATAAGAAATTGGCTGCCACAAATGGAAATAATATTGTAAAATTGGAATAATAGTATTACTATATTAATATAAGTAAATAATAAATAAATAAAAATTATTTGTTTCAATGCGCAAAAATATGGCACCATTGTTTATTTTTATTGAGCTTGCAAGGAACGAAATATAAAACTGTTTATGTGCCATGGGTGGATTGATTTCTTTGTTTAAATCGACAATGTTACAAAATGTTTCCAAAAAATTAAAAATAAATAATAATACCCATAACACATGGAAAAGTATTTGTTTCAAGTAACGATAATGAAGAACATTAGTGAATAAATAAAACAATTTGTTACTGGAAATATATCAATAAATAAAAAAACTATAATTCAATAATGTAAAAAAAAAAAAAAAAAACAAGTAATATTAAAAATTAAACAAAGGTTACCAGAGAACCAATAGGACGGCAATTCAATGCATAATATTAACAACCGGATATTTAAAAACAGGACGGATATTGAAACCACGGTTTTAGAGGGACTCAATATATGTCAAGACATAAGTTAAAAATAAAACTGTATAGAGGACGGTTTATACATATTTAGATCAATCCCGCTTCTAAAAGGGGGAAATAAATATATCACAAATGATGTTATTTGTTTTTGTTTTGTTTTCATACAAATAATAATACCTACTTCAAATATTATATCTCACCAGTCTCCTCGACGTTGGGGCTGACTGTACCGTTTCGAAGTTTTCGAAGGTGTAGATGAGTTGGGAGTACCCATTGAACGTCGAACATTTTTCATTTCTCGGTCCATTTCAATTTCCTCTAAACGTTGAGTAACCATCAATTTTTGTTGTACAGACAATCGCAATAGTTGGTTAAGAGTCTTTTTTTCCTCTTCAGCAGCTGCCAACTGTCGCTGTAAATCGTCCATGTGAGTTACTTGTTCTTCACAACGTGCTGCAAACATTGCTCTCAAACCTACAAACAAGAAATTATTAAAAATATGTGTTGTAAATTATATTTTAATACATAAATAACATAATTATTAAGTGTTTACTGGAAAATGTAGCAGCATCTTCTTTAAGTGTACGTAACTCATTACGTAACTTTGTCATAGTTTCTGTTACAACCATTTTCTCATTGTCATACTTCGATTTCAAATTATTCAATGCTACCTCTGCAGTATTCTTGTTTGTCTTTAGCACCATACGCAACGAAGATATTTGTTCTCTCTTCGTAGCTAAAAGCGACTGTAATTTCATTACTTGTTCTCGGAGATCAGACAATTCATCATTACTATCCATCATTAAACTTTTTTGACCTATAAAAAATAAAATCATATAACAGATGAATGTATAATAAGAAATCAATAATATTAAGATTTACCATCAATGTTTTCACGATTAACAGCTTTAGCATTGTCTATTGATGTGTTTACAGATTCTTTGAGCAATTTAATTTGATCAAGTACGTTTCTCAGACTTTTTGCTACAAATGAAGCTTCAGTTAGGCTTTCTAATTCTTTTATGAACACATCTGATTTAAGTCGTGTTCGTAATACATCAAGACGGGGATCATTTTCTTCAGTTTCTTTTGCTGCTTTCACAACTGAAATAAAGAAAATAGGGCATAAAACAATATCATCTAATCTTCATGGTACACAAACAGGGCTTAACACTGATATCTAAATTTTCCTGAAAACCAGTAAAAATTGGATAATGATGATGCAAAACTTTTTTCAGAACCTAAATCGAACAGTATGTGCTTTCAAAATTTGAGAAATGTTGACTCTTTTTTATATATATTTTAACCTTTAGCCTCTTTTTATAAAATGTATGTTGTGTAGAAACAAAAAACAGACATTTTTACGAGTGAATGTGCATACAAATGTTGTAAAATGGTATTGCATTTACGGTATAATTTCTGGTGCAAATAATAGCTTCTTTGAATTAGAAACTATTTTACAGATTATGATATTATGATTCAACAGTCAACAAATTTTGTAATCAAACCATTAAATATTACATTATTGATTTTATCATTATTATTATTTTTATTATATGATATTATGCCAAGTACACCTTTATACTATCTAATGCAATTAGAACATTATACATTTATACCTAACAGTTAGTACCAATAGTTAGATACAAATCATTCCATATAGATTTATCTATACAAACACCAAATACCTAAGTCAATATTTGTATTATTTTTTTTATTATTATTATTATTTAACTCGATAAATTTTAAAGATTGATCACCAAAAAAATGAAAATGGTAAGTTAGATAATGTATTTTTATGAAAATTTTTTTTACATAAATGTAAATAAACAAATGTTTTTTTTTTTATAATAGTACACGCTAATACAGCTATTGATAAGTAACAACAAGAATATCATTATAATTTGGGAAAATAGTATAAACAATTATTAAAATGAAAAACAAATATTTAAGAATAAAAAAAGAAGGGATCCCAATTAGATTATATCATGCAGTGACGGAATGGTTGATTTTTGTCACAATAAGAACAAAAAATTGGGATGTGGAATGGGACAAAACAACGTGTGAAACGATAATGGAATTAGGGAATTTGTTATGATAGAATAGGATATTCTATTTTTCCATTGAGTTTTGTATAACATTTGTGGCGATATATTTCATAACAAAATTGTTCACAACGAAATAAGTCAAAACTTTTTTAACCCTGATTTTTTTGAAAATAACATATATTTATTTTTATTTATCATTATGACTTTCAAAAGGCACTCATACACCATTTTTATAAACTTAAAAAATAAATAGAAATCATATTATTCAAATATCAATTAATAAAATTCTACAGTGATGAGTAATAATTAGTTATTTACATCTTTCGGAAACCCATAAAAACTGGTATCAGACTCTAAAAATTTCAAATTTTAAAATAAACCTTTTTGTTGTAGTAATTTCAAGGGAGGGCTATAAAAATCGGGAAAATATATAACAAGAACACAATATTTGGTAGTGTTATGTTATTTCAAAAGAATAATATAAATAAAAAATGGTATTACATAGGAATATTATTTTCTCGAATTTATATTAACAGGGATTGTATAAAGTAAGGATTATATAAATTAGTAAAATAAATGTCCGGAACTATATTTATAGGCATAGTTTTAATTAGGATAATATTATACAGGGCTGTACAAGTCGGGGTAGTATTTAGCAGTACATATTTCTTCAGGAAATGTATTACAGAAAATCGTATAATTCAGAACAGTATTATTCAGTACATATTTATTCGGGAATCGTATTAATCAGGATTGTACTCACACTGTATAATTTGGATAGTATAGTTAATAGGATTGATAAGAGCATTTATTGGTTATGTTATATAATTTACTTGTAAGTCGTATAATAAACAAGTATTATTAAAATGAATTATACATACAATACAGTATTAATTATTGGAAAAATTTAAGCCAAAACTACATTAATTTAAAATAATATTTAACAGAAAATGTATATTATCTTTTCAGAACCCAATAAATTGAGAATATCCTGGGAAATTTTTCTTATTTACTAGATCATCTACCTTTTTATTAAAGCGTATTTTTACTTTTCGATAACAAAAATGATGAAACCAGAATTTGAAAATCAATTTTAGTTTTAATTTTTAATGATTGGGTGATTTTATAGCAACTCTTTATATAGTCCATTTTGTTTTTTCAATTCAATTTATTCTGTAACCCAGTGGGTATATTTATTTTAAATATATCTATCATACCAGTATTTAATGTTATAGATTTGCCATTCAACAAAGACATTTGGTGAGCAAGTTGAACCAATTCATCAGTGATAACAACAAGATCATTTTGTGCATTATCTAAAGAAGCGCTGGCATCTGTAGCTAATTCGCCTAACAGACGAACATTTGACTCGAGTTCCATTGTCTTTTGTTCTTTATCCATTAACTAACAAAATACACACAGATATTATAAATATATTAAATGTTGAACAAACGTTTTTTTTTTAAATAAAAAGTATAAATACTTTATTTTTGAGCATAATTAATTCATCTTTCAATGATAAAGTTTCTTCGGATGAACTTAATTGTCGTTCAAGTTCTTCTAAGTCACCATGTAGCTGATCAATTTCTTTAGAAGCTAAACTAAACCATTGCTGGTAATATTCTAATGATGCATTTGATTTTCCATCTTCTACCTAATAATGTGAAATATATAAAAATAAAATGACTAACAAATAAAATATAATAATTTTAATAACATACTTTATTGTCAGGAATTACTTTAAGGCTGGTTTGAGTACCTAGATGTTCTAGTGCTCTTATATGTGATCCAAGTTTATATATACGAGATGCCAAATTTTCTAAATCTGATTTACATTTATCGGATGCTGATTGAGACTCTTTAAGATTTTGTGTCAACAAACTCTTTTCATTTTCAACTTGTTCTAACTGTTTCTCCAGTTTTTTCAATTCATTAAGATGAATTTCACTAAACAAATCATGCTTTCCACATTCTGGTAATTCCATAGTTGAACCAATATCATTTTCAAGTTTACGTAACACAGGTAAATCATCTTCATCATCACTACCAATATTTTGATCTCCACCCATACCTAACAATAATTTATAGTATAAATATTTAATATATATATATATAAATTGACCTTATAAAACAAGAATTATTGAATACATTTTCAAACTATAAAATTTAATGAAAAATATTATACATAATTTAGTATTTATATTGAATAGTATTGAATAAAATTAAATTTTACCTCTTATGCTATAAGCTAAATTACTAAGATTGTAAACAGATTCATTATTGATACGTTGATCCAGTTCCTTTTTCAATGCATATTTAGCTTCACGTTCACCCTATAATAAATTAATGATAAATGTTTCCATTTAACTATAATATACCTATATGCAAATAAAAAATTATCAAATTACTTGTAATGATTGTAGAGCTTCTTCCATTTGTTTTTCAGCAATTTTTTTTAATTTTGCTAGCTCATCAACTTGTAGGTATAACAATTCAACATTTTCTTGTAGTCTACGTATTTCATGTTTTGCTCCTTCAAACTCGACCTATTTATTAACAACATATGTTATAAGCCAAATTTTCTATAAATCATCAATTACTCTTATTGATATTAACCTGAGAAGATTTCAAATGAGCTATTTGTTTTTGTAGAGTGATATTTTCTTCCTCCAATTCAGAATAATCAGAAAGTAAATGTGTCTCGCGAAATTTTACTTCTCGTAGTTCTGCACGAAGCTGCTTACACTCATGATTAGACTCATTACTTAACCTTGATAAGTCATTATTTTCTTGAATAGCTCTGTCTCGTTCAACACGAACACGTTCTAATTCTTGACGTAACTAATAATAAACAGTAAATGTTTATTAATATTAAGTTATTATCAATCAAAAATGTTTATTCTCATACTCACTAATTTAGTATCATTTTCAAGTTCTATAATTGTAGTATTTAATGATGATTCTAAAGCTGCTGTTTCATACAAAAGTGATTCTTCTTGTTCTATGCCAGATTTAGTAGTTACTTTGTGAGAAGTTTGAAATTTAGTCAAAGCCTAAAATTTTTATTTATTACATAAATTAATTGTAAACACATTATACACACTTACAATAACCAATTACAGATGTAATATATTATAAATGCAATATAAACTGAATAACAAGATATTTAATATAATGATACTATAGGATCACTTATTTATGTATATTTATATTTGTACTATATTAATTAACAACAAATTTTAAATGAGAATAATAGGTATTTGTATTGTTCTTAAAAATAATGTACACCTATCTATTATAAAAGTTGTAAAAAAATTCAAACTAATTCATATTAGTTCAAGTACTGGTATAATAACCATTTAACCAAATTGTGACTTATTACAAAAATGAAAATTATAAAATTATTACCTATTTTAAACTATATTTTCAAATAGAAAATAAAACAATCGTAAATTACCATAAATAAAATCACGAAATTATTTATAAATCAATTGATTATTAAATAAAATATTAAAATGATGAATCTTGTTTTTTAAAAATATGGTTTTACTATATAATGATATACCTAATATATATTGCTTTTACTTTAAATATTTTTGTATTTATAATTGGGTAAAGATTAATGAATAAATAATTTATAGGTAATTTGTTATAATAAATAATTATATTAAATTTGGACTTTTCTTCCAACAGATTTATTTTCTGGTTTTTTTCAGTAAGCATTTTTCCGCTACTCTGTACATTTAAAATTGCATTTATTCAAATAACATTTTAATAATCTAACCTAACTTCTTTCTATATCATATTAATTTAATTCAATAGAAATAATTATTTAAATATGTAAATAAGTAAATGATGAAAAAAATAATAGTTATCCTTGCTGTAAACAATGGCCTTCAAATAATATGGTTGGTTTAAATTAATAAAAAATATATATATATATATATATTAAATTACTTACCAATGTCTATAATATAGATTTAATAATATTTTAAATCAATTAATATCTTTAATAATTATTTAAATTACCTCTTGTGTGACTTCCAATTCTTGTCTAACATTCTCATATAAATTCTCCAATTCTTCATATCGTTTAGTTAATGATTGTTTTTCTTCTAACAAACTTAATCCATATGTGGCTGACTGGACTTTTTCCGTATGAGCTTGGTCAAGCTCACGTGTTAGTCGATTTATTTCATGTTGCAGCTCAGCGGCGTCCATGTCTTTGAATAAAACAATTTTTAATTTTTCTACAATTGAAAATTAATATATCACATTTTATTTCCAAAATAATAATCACTCACTTTTAGCTTCTTAACTGTTTACACGGCCTAAACTCAGAATTTCATAGTATACATATTGTATTCTTAAAATTAAGTCTTTTCAAACTTAAAATAAATAAAACAATGTACATTTTACATTAATTAATTAAAACATGAATTAAGTTTAATATTAAAAAATTTGACATTTTAGTATTTACTTTTTTGTCATAAAAAATTAGATTTTTTTAACATATCATTTATTATCACTATTATCAATCGAAATCATAAACGTGGTATAAAACAAATATCTAAGAGATTAAAAATGTCTGTATATAATGTATATGTATACACTATATTTATTCCCGCCATTATTCGTAATAATATATTTTTAAATAAATTTAATATAAAGCTTAGGGTTAGATTTAGGAGAAATTAAATTTAGTCAGCGAAAACAGAAATTTGATAAACTATGATTGCTTAATCGGCAAAATTATGATTGATTGAAAGCTATAAATTGTTCGGAAATTAGTCGGCAAAATTAGAAAAAAGTTGATGAATTTTTTTTATTTTTATTTGCTTATTTACATTTCAAAGATATATTTCCGTAGGTTTTTTTTAAGACGCACACCCCCCCCCCCACCAATAATTATTTCTTCGATCCGTCCTGGAGTGTACCTATACATTTTATTATGCGATGATTCACGTCTGCACCGTTTGTTAAATGACGCAACTACCTCGTGGCACCCATGAAATTGGTAGGTACCTAAGTACCGCTATATACATAAATAAACATCACTCAGAAACATACTCCTAACTACAAAACGATCGAATGCGGTATACCGGTGAGGAACGCCTCGATGGATAGACCAGAGACCAATTCTAGGTGGTCGGCTCTTACGACAAAATAAGCATTTCAATATAGCGATATACATTTTGCACATTGTACGTAAGTACGTACGCGGTTTCCGCAACGGAAGTTCCCGGCATTTGCAAGGGACCCACGTAATCCACACCAACATGCACGAAAATGTACGACCCTCTTGCACAAGCATGACCTATGCAACAATTTATAACCGGAGTATATATTACCAAAATAAATAATCCAATTCCGACAGTTAATGACAGAGGACACGACACGAGGGCCCAAGTGACAACTCAATTTGCACCACTAACGACACACAAGAACCGACAGGAGTGAGGTTTTTGGTAATAACACCGGGTACACTTATGGGAATAACTTCGCGTATAACGCAAACAGTCTCCAACGCGTTTTTTCGAGTGTGCGAGTTTTTACTTCAATGCTATGAAAATACCTACATCTTTCTTTAAAAACACAAATGAGCATAATAAAAAAAAGGTCATCACATAAATGAGACAAGACATCAGAATAAAAAATTTGGAAAAATAAATAAAACAATTTTTCAATATTTGTATTTTGATTGAGTATTAAAAAAATATTAAGAATTATAAAATTTAGGTTCAAAAATATGGATTTTTGATTAAGAAATTGCTTTTTTAAAATTACATAAAAATAATATCCACACAAACATTCTGACCAACCTCGTCATAACGATTAAACCAGAGAACTGTGATACCTTGATCCATGACCATAATAATCGTTATGATATGAAAATGATGGAAATTTTATAATTCTTTTACAATTGTGGTAAATGCTGACTTTTTATCTAGTTTGATGAATAAATTATATTAATATGCTTTATATAAAATAATATAATCATATTATATTATAACATAATTATTACATAATTCTAAACTAAACTAGCCAATTTGGTATGGCATCTGGGAATAAGCAACTTTTACAAGTGGTTTTTAATAACTGAAAATTAATCATTTTCAATAAATGTTAATTGAACAATTAATTTTAAATATATATATATTTATTTAACTTTTTATATTAATCAAATTAAACATTAAAAATAATAATAATAATAACACTGCAGAGTAAACTGTTATAAAACAAAAACAAGGTGAATTAATGACAAATAGTTTAATCATCTGCAACAACTGGATTTACCATTTTACCAATATTTGATATTTCACTTTCTATTGTGTCTCCTACCTGAAAATGTATGTAAAAAATATTATTTTTGTAAGTTCAATAATTGTTATTGTAATTGATTAATATTAATTCATACTTTTAAGAATTCCTTTGGTTCTCTGAATACACCAACTCCACTAGGCGTACCAGTAAGAATAATGTCCCCAGGCAATAGTGTAATCAAACTAAACAAATTTTAATTTTAGTAAAATCAAATATTTATGTTTGTTTTTTTAATAAAAAATTAGTACTAATTTAATATAGGTAATTGAATCAATGAAATAAGTGTTTTCAGCAACAAAACCTATGGTTATTTATGGGCCTTAAGTATATTTTGTTAAACTGTTCAAAAATCATTCACCCACCCCAAAATTGTCCTATAACTTCACTTTAAAAATAGCAAATAAGCAAAAACAAAAATAATCTTTCGTATAAATTGTAAAATTATGCAAGTATTTACAAGTATTTTCGAAAATCAAAGACTCACACCCTTAAATTTTGCCGGTTAAATTGAACTAGCATTCAACGCCACTAGCCTGAACTATAGTTGATAATATATAAATAAATAATAACATATCATGTTTGGTAATGTATGCTATTTTGGTTTGGTTTTTAAAGTTTAAACAGATCAGAAATTAAAATAATAATATATGGCTACTAAAATAAAAAAGAAAAAGAAAATTTAGAATACAAGAGTTTAAAATATTCAACAGCAACTTTATGACAACCCTAATTTTAGAAAAAATAGTGTTTTCACAAGCATTCTTTAACCAAAATAAAAATTTTAATTTAAAATTTATATTCCTAGATGTTATTAAATGACTAATTTTTACATAACATTTTAATATATAAATAATAGTTTTTAATATAATTATTTATATTATATTATATATATAATTTATATTATTTAAATAAATAATATTAATAATATTTAAATAAATTTATATTTATTTATATTAATTATATTATATATATAATTTTAATTTGTGATATATATTCAATGAAAGATTATAGTATTGACTACTGTAAATAAAATTAAAATTTAGCAATTAGAAAAATTGTAGCATATTAAAATGGCAGACAAATTGACTCTTGTCATTCAAACAAATAACCTTTGACGTTTGAACTGATATGATCCTCTTGGTTAATCATACATAACCATTTAAGACATAAAACATAAATTAATTGCACTAGAATAGACAGATTACAAGTTAAAGTGTGGACAATTTGAAATCCTACCTCAAAATGTTGCCAAAAACACCAATGATCTCTTAAGAGGACACCACACACCCAATTTTCAAGGGGTTTTATATAGGTAGGCAATTATTATGAAATTTTTATTAATTTCAGAATATTTTAGAAAGATGAAACAAAAAATAACTTATGAAGAATAAAATTATATAGCGACTGATGAAGCCGATTTTTGATATATGAATTTTTACATGATTTATTAGCTGTTAAAAAAATAAATAAATCAATTGTTTTGTATTTCTAACATGTTTGTAAGTTGATAAAAATAAATAAATGATGCTAATGCAAGTTTTTTTTTTAAAAAAATAGTCTGAGTGGCATCTTCTTAAATTCATAATATACATTTTTACAGCCAAACCAACAATTTCAATATTTTCTAATAAAAGTTGTAGCAAAAATACTATATAAATCAGGGCTTAAAACCAGTTTCAAAATTACTAGTTTTATAGGAAAATTTATATGAACAAAACCAAAATTTATTATTTAAAAAATAAAAACAAAATATTTAACCATAATTATTTCCCAATCTCAAGCAAAAAAATTTTCTTGTTAAATTTATAATTTTACAAAATAAGATTTTTTATTACAACTTTTAAATTCATTTTAATATATTGTGTTTGTCACTCTATTTCTGGTTTGAAAAATGATAGAAGTGTAATGTTCACGATTTAAGATAATATTATCTTAAATTATGGTTGTTATATGGTGTACTACAGAATATACCATCGATGCTATTATCAAATATTTATTTAATGTTTTTCTTGACTATGACGGCATAAAAACCTCTTAGATTATATGATATTATGATCTAAGGAAAACCTCAACCTCTTAATTTATCTAATAAGTAATTTTTAAAGAACAAAGTTTACTGGTTTTAAAAAATCATAATACATAAGAATAATATTAACCAGTTTCTTAAACCGAAAAAAAAATAATAGAAGAATGAAAAAAAACCAATAACCAAAGAAAAATAATTTTAGTTTGAAGCACTGATATAAATACAATTAAAATTATTTTACTATAGTTGGGTGCACAAAAAAGCACTGGCCCCCACAACCTATTGTAAGATTCTCAAATTTTTTTAAAATAATTCACCAGCTAACTCAGGCAGTTACAAACAGTTAACACAGGTCTATTATTTGCACATTTAGCAATCATTAGCTACCAAAAAAAATTGCTATTTGACCACAGACAGCACTCATTTCATTTTCGTGCACCTGACTATACTTACTTTGATAAAAATGATACAAGTTTATCAACTCTATGAATAAGTTCATTAGTTGAACCAATTTGTTTCAAAACACCATTAATAGAACATTTTATTTGAAGTTGATGTGGATCAAGAATTTCATTTTTGTGTACCAAAACTGATCCCAGAGGACAAAATGTATCGAAACTTTTTGCTGCAAAATTAATTGAAGAATAAATGTTAAAAATTTAACATGTACCTAAGTAAAAATAAAATAAAAATATACCAATCAGCCACTGCCCATTATTTCTAGTTTTCTGCCAATCTCTTGCTGATATATCTTGAGCCACTGTATACCCAAATACATATTCATATGCATCAGTAATATCTACATTTTTACATTTTTTTCCAATGACTACAGCCATTTCTACTTCCCAATCTAATGCCTAAAAATAGTGATTAATATTATAATAATTAACTTAAGACATTTTAATCACAATATATAATATATACAATTACATACTTTTGATTTTGATGGATGTTTCACAGCATCACAAGGACCAATAATAGTACTTGGGAATTTTGAAAAAAAAAATGGTTCTATTGGATAGGGTTTTTTTTGTTCATCACAGTGCCCTTTATAATTCAACCCTACACATATCACCTGCAAATGTTAATGTATAAATTATAAAATAATGAAATACAAATATATTGTGTTATTGACAATCTTACTTTATCAGGTTTAGTAATACAGGGTAAAATATCAACATCATTCGATGGAAAAATTACTTTTTTTTCTTCAACTATCCTATAATAAAATAACCCATAGTTAATGTTTTATTTTAGTATTAGTAATTTATAGTACTAATACCTACTTGTTAATCTTTTCAATTGAATGTTGATTGTGTAAAAATGATACCATATCAATCGGAATAGTTTTATCGGCACCACTCAAGCTTACTATTAGTTCTCCATCATTCAACTGGATTCCCAGCCCTAGTTCATTACGGTATTTATATTGAACAAATCTCAATGACTGGTGTTTAGCACAACTAAAACTTCTGACTTGACTTCTAATATTTTTGGACCTCACAAAGATGTTTTTTAAAAACAAACAGTAATTCCTGCTAAAATGCATGTCCGTTTGTCTTTTTAATACAATTTACTTATAACTTGTGCTTAAACCATGAACTACTAGAAAAATTAAATAAATACCCAAATTGCCGAAAGATAAAATAATAAATATTGGTACCTAATTGGAATTATCAATAAATAAGTAATTACTAATCACCCATTCTGTGATTAAAACAAGGTGGATTGATATCGATTGTTATCAGCGTTTTTTTTATCAATTTTATTTTTTTAATATTTGAGAATTAAAAATAGTTATACACGTCTTATATCTGTTTACAAAATGATGCACACCGATAATTTTTCAATTAAAAACTTGTAATTTGCATTAGCATTTTTCATTTTTATCAACTTACAAACATATTAGAAATACGAAACAAAAAAACAAGTTAACAATATTATCCATCGACTGATGGAGCTGTTTTTTATACATGAATTTTTACTTGCTATATGAGCTGTTAAAATATCCAACAGTTCAAAAAGTATGAAAATACATTATAAAAATCAGCTTCATCAATCTCTAATTCTTTCTACAGTATTCTCAGTTGATAAAAACGATGAGTAGGTAGGTATACTTTTTTTTTTCAGTAAATATGAATACACAGTTTTATGATTACAAGACATTACAAGTTATATGGTATTTATACAATACTATTTTGAAATTACTTTTAAAATATTTTTTAATTGTTGGTTTTTCATTTTTTCTTAAAATTTCATAAAAATTGTTTATACAAAACTGAAAACCTCTTAGAAACTGGGTGTGTCGTCCTCTTAAAATTAAAATTTAAAAGCAGAAAAAAAAACGGATGCTACAGCATAGAGTTTTAGCTTAATTTCTTAATCATCTGCGGTAGATGTCTCAATTCTTGAAAATGTGGCCAGGGGTACCTAAACGGAATGAAAATCCCTTTTCCTAGGAAACAAAAGTCCCTTGACATAAAAAGCCACGACCATTAAAATAATTGAATGCAGAGATTCCCAAACTATTTTGATTCATGGCATCCTAAAGTATTTTCTAAAAAAACAAAGGCACTCTATAGTAGTATATCGTGTATTTATATTTTATAACTTCAGTTTTCTTTAGCTATGTATAACCAAAATATATACACATAGCTATTATACTTTATAAAAAAAATAAAATACTTTTAACATTAATTATATATTAGTTGTTACTAAATAGGTAAATTATGGAATTAATTACTAAATTGTGAAAAATGTATTGCTTTAGGTATATTTGAAATAATTTAACGGCACCTTGGTTGAGGGAACCTCTCATTTAATGGATACCAATATGTATAATATTTACATATCTTCTTCGCCTTCTCTCCCAACTATTTGGGGTCGGCCACCCTGGTCCTACACTTTCACTTAACTCTATCTCCCGCATCTTCTTCACTTACTCCCACCTTCCTCATATCACTCGCCATTACATCCCCCCCATCTCTTTTTTGGTCTTCCCTTCCACCTCTTACAAACAACATGCATTTCCCTTACTAATCTTACTGCCTCAGTTTCTTCCCTCCTTAATACTATATATATTTACATATATTATAATATAATTTATTTACAACATAATATAATACTTTATTTTGTTTTTATTTTCAAGGTGGATTGAAACAAAATATTAATAAATATACGATATAATATTTAAACATATCTGTTCACCGCTACTACAAAATTAGGAAGGTCATCAATTATTTAAAATAGCTATCATGGGTATTTTTTCCAGGATTATGTTTGAGAGGATTTTTATTTCGAAATTCAGTACGCGAAACCTTTCGATGTGACCCGCAATAAAAGTTAATTTCTCTAATTTTCTAAATTTACTTCAATATATAGTATTATTAAGGAATTTGTAATGAGAATACCGAATAAATTTCTTATATTGTCAGTTGGTTAGACAGAAGTAGATATATGCGGGTGTAGGGTCCTCTTGTCATCCTTGCACTTGGTAGGTACTAGAATTCACATAGGTATCTGAATTTAAACTGAAATATTCTTGAAATGTAAAAAATAAAAATATAAATATTTAATTATTTTACTTTTCAATATTTCAAATACATATATTTTTAGCCCAATTGACTAGGTAGGTATAATATAATCCCTAATGCTATAATAAAAATATATAGTAGGTATTATAATCCATTAATATAATACAATATATATTATATATATATATATAATACGAACCAACAAAATTTTATCTACTAACAATACCAGTAACCATCTAATAATCAATATTACTTTCCCTAATGTTAGTATATAGGTACCTATTTATATATTAACAAATCTGGGGCATTTTCTTGACTGCACCTTTAAACCAGCCCAGATCACTTGTTCGTTTTAATTACTTAGAGAGTTAGAAAATTTAGCTCAACCCAATATGTTGTGAAACACAACGTCAAATATTGCAAATTAAAAAGTTGTGTGTGAAAATGTTTGCTTTCAAAATTTTTATAGAGAAAAAATTTCCTATGTCTATATAGTAAATACCATTATAACAATAAATAATAACAATAATTGACATTTAGATAGTAATAAAAATCTCATTTGATTATTGTACCTGTCATTGAAATTTTATTTGTTAGTGGTATGGAGATAACAAACAAGTAGTAAGTACTCATTTAACTCTCAACACGATTGTAAAGAACATTTCTTTACAATTATGATTTCAAATAATCAATAGCTTCAAAATGAAAACAGAGAAAATGTTTATATATTTTAGTTCTAGATGAGATTTTCTACAATACATTAAAAATATATTTTTGAATTGATAACAAAAGTGAATTGTATTACAATATACTCGTTATAAACAAATTAAACATATATTAATATAATATACTCAGTCTCTGTTTAACAGTGCATTACTGCATTTACAGTGGCATAAATGAAAATTGGTCTGTGCAATGTGTCTCTTGGCTGAGATAGACTTTAATAACATTATATTTATTCAACATAAACTGTATACAATATATTGTGGAAGTCTTCCATTCGATAAAAATAATAAAAATGTATGTATTTAATCAGTGTTGTTCAAAAGACCTTTTTTTCTAGTATGAATCAATAGATGTCGTTTTACGTGACTTAACATGGAAAATTTCTTTTCACATATATGACATTTGAAACGTTTCTCTCCAGTATGATTTTCCACATGTACTTTTAAGTATGCTGAGCGAGTATATGATTTATCACAGATTTCACATTTGAAAAGTTTTTCTCTGATATGAACCAACATATGTCGTTTCAATAGAAATAACATTGAAAATCTTTTACTACACATTTCACATTTAAATGCTTTATCTTCAATATGAAAAATCATATGCCGTCTCAATGTAATTTTGTTGTAAAATGATTTTTTACATGTATCACATGTTAATAGATTTAATTCGACATGCATTTTCATATGCTTATGTAAATTTGAGATAAGTTTGAATGATTTATTACAATCATCACATTTAAAATATTTTTCTTTGCTATGAATTGTCATATGTTTATTCAAACCCTGCTTTTGGGTAAATGATTTATGACAAACTTCACATTTAAAAGATTTTTCTTTAGTATGAACTACTATATGTCGTTTCAAATGATGTAATGTGAAAAATGATTTAGGGCATATGTGACAATTGAATGGCTTCATACCAGTATGATTTCGTATATGTGTTTTTAAATAATCTGAACGGGAAAATGATTTATTACATATATTGCATGCAAACAATTTTTCTCGGGTATGAACTACCATATGTCGTTTCAAATAATGTAATGTGAAAAATGATTTAGGGCATATGTGGCAATTGAATTGCTTCGTACCGGTATGATTTCGCATATGTGTTTTTAAATAATCTGAACGAAAAAATGATTTATTACATACATTGCATTCAAACAATTTTTCTTCAGCATGAACCAACATGTGACGTTTTACAAGATATAAGGTGGAAAATGCTTTATTACATACTTCACAATTGAAAGCTTTATCTTCAGTATGGATAATCATATGATTTCTTAAATATTCCAAACAGTAAAATAATTTATTACAATAATTGCATTTGAAACGATCATCTGTAGTATGCATTGCCATATGCCTGCGTATAGTTGATTTATAACTAAATGACTTATTACAGACATTACATAAGTAAGAATTTTTTTCATTATAATTATTCAATTCTGATTTTTGAAAAACTGATCCATTATAATTGTCGGTAAGTGATGTTTCTTCAATTTTTATAGGTAATATGCAACTGAAAAAGATAATTATCATAATTATTATTATTGTTGGTATTAATAACTTTACCTATATTTAAATAAATCTAGGTTTAGACAGTCACAATGTTGATAAAACTATACACTACCCCAACAAAATGAAAATAAGTAAGTGAAATCAAACATTTATTTTAGCAACATCAAGAATGAATTAAATTAAAAGATATTATTATAGCATACTGTGAACAATGGTAGATTTATGGGGGTTGTCCAGGTAGTAAAACACGATAGAGCACGTTTGTACTTTTTATGTGCACTATAGAGCACATTCCAAGTATAACAAAGGCCTACTAGCTACCTACAAATGAAAAACAGCATGATTGAGCGTGATTTGTTGTGGGACATTGCCATATTTATTTTACATGTAAATTGATTTAAATTTATAAATTGTACCTAATCCCGTACTATTTCAAATTTTTTTAGAAATCGAGTTATAAATTTATCATTTACTAATTATTGTACTCAATATACATATATTCTAAATAATTACTAGTCACTATATACATACATGCATACATACAATAATAATTATTAGATAATTACAAATATATATTTATGTCTTTTTATTAAAAATTTAAAATCAATTAGGTAGTATAAAAAGAAATTATAATAATAATAATTTTAAATTAATATCTTTTTGTAGAAACGAGAAAAGTTTTACAATAATTTAAATATTTAAAAATATTGAGCATGCTCAATCGTGATATCAAAAAGCAGGTAAAGGTAAAGAAAAGTGCCGTGCTTGCTGCTCCAATCAAGTTGTACCTACTCGCCTTCTCAAAACTTCATGAACAATAAACAAAGTATATATAATTTAATCTGAAAACACTTTTTATACACAAGTATGTATACTGATAACCTAACCTACAGACCACTCCCACCCCTTAAGTGCCATGTAGAGATTTTGTGCAAATTTTGAATAACCATTTTTTTTTATCCAAATGATAAATACAGATGGTGGAAGTTGGTAGATTGTCCATTTAGTCTTCGGACAGGATAATGTATTTTTTTTTTTTTTAATTTGAAAGTAATGATAAATCATTGCATTCGAATAACGATTTTGAGTGAAATTTGGTAAGTATAATATTGTTAAGAAGAAAATAAGTAATCATGACAATTTTATTCATTATTTTTTCTTTTACATTTATAAAACATTTCCATTAAAATAGGTAGTTTTTATTTACACATAAGAAAAATACTGGGAAAATCAAAAAATGACCTCTTCAAAGTACCAAATAGAACCAATTGCTTTCAAAAGAGCTCTTTACTCCAAAACTACTGCTCAACTCTTTTTACTCATAAAAAGTTATAGATGTAAAAATGAAAAAATATCTTAAAACTAATACATTCCTCTTCACTCAGAATCTAAAATAAATCATTAGGAGGAAATTCGATAGCAATAAACATTTGAAACACTGCTAATGTCAAAAAATGAGTCTATTTGCATTAATTTTTAGTTCAAACCAGTTGAAATATAGATAAGAATATATCAACCATATAAATGTTTGCTGTTATAGGTAACAAATGCTTAAGCTATGAGAAAAATTTTTTAAAATAGACAATCAGGAAAATAACAAAAATAAAAAACAGGTAGGTAAGTATAAAGGATCCCACACACTGTAGCGGGAAAATAGTGCATCGTTACGTAAACCTAAAATCGGCAATATACACATACTGCGGCGGTTACCGGCCAACGGGAGAATACCGCCTGGCGGTTTTTAAGAAAACCGTCACATACTCTATTTTCCCGCTACCACCGAGGGGTAAATTCTATTGCACTATATAATTTTCGCTCTACCATATATTTTTTTGCCATGCATGTTATTAATTTAATTATTTAAATATATGTTTGTGTATTAAAAACTCATATAATATAACAATAATATTACCTACATGTAATAATATAAATAATGACAATATGATAATAATATTTTAAATAAATCTGTATGACTACACATTTTATTGTAGTTTAGACTATTAATAGGTCATTATTTGCCAACTAGTATGAAATATTTTCTTATATACGTAGACAATTATAATAATAAGATATTTATTAATATATAATAGTTAAATAAATATGGGCGAATTAAACTATATATTTCTTTTTGATATTAATCAAAAAAAATGTTACATTATTGATAATATTATATAGATGCAGTACCTACACATTGTGTATATATAATAAATGTATTACCTATATATCATAATGACAATAATATTTTAAAGACATACCTACAATATACATATAACCATGTGTACAAAATACTATATAAATTATAAATAATAAATAAATATAATATGTACTAATTTTATATTAATATACATTGTTATTTTTCATAATATATATTGGTATTTATTTATTTTTATAAGAGCATGTAAACTTTTTTTAAATTAATTCATTATATATGTATGTGTAAATAATGTATAAATACAATACATTATATATACATATTTTTATTATATAAAATATTTTATTTGCTTATTTATTTACATAACATACTATTTCCCGTTCCTGTCTTGCTACCACTACAGTGTATGTGGACAAATATCGCTGCCATTCCCGCTACCGTCCCGTTCCGTCCCGCTACAGTGTGTGGGGACCTTAATAATTAAAAAAATATTGTTGTGGTACTAAATCTGCTTTATCATGAAATTGGAGAATTTTCCAAGTTTCCAGTTTTGTAATTCTTCACCTTCTTTGGGGAGTTCTCTATGCCAAATCACCACCTACATATTATTTTGTTTGTGAACATACATAATTATATGTCTGATTGTATACTTGGTCACAATCACAGCGTTTTGTTTTTTCTATTCCCAATGCATGTAGAAGGTAAAAACACTTTCTTTGGTTGGTTCTCGCTCTATTTAGTGTCGTCCTAATCGCTTGCGGTAAATAAAAACTATATACTCTTTAATTTTGGTCAGTAATGAGGTGATGGTTTTACACTTTTCTATATTATCTAGTCTTTTTTCTACTATTCTTCTAGGGTTTCTGTTAAGTTTTCCATTGATTTGATAGGACTGATAGGTTTGGAAAAATTTGTATTTCCCCAACTAATTTAACCATTGCATTACATTTTTGGATAACTGAAGGGTATATGTTAGAAAGAACGGGTAACCGTTCTAGGTTAGTAGATTGAACAGACAGTTATAATGTGCATAATCTGATTTAGTTGAATGTTAACAGTTTTACAATAAATGCTCCTAGCCCAGACTAGTGTGTAGAATATGGTTGTACTGTATATTAGTGACAATGTAGATGTGCGTAGCACATTTGCCTTGCACCCCAACTTTTACCAGATAATTTTGTTATTATGTTGTTTAGTCTCTTGACCTTATTTCAAATTCCTTCTAAATGTTGTTTAGATGTAAATGTTCTATCCAGTTTGGCACCAGGGATCTTGGGGCCATTACGTTGGGAATAATTGCACACCATTTACTGTCAAATTAAGTTTCCTTACTGCTTCTTTATTAATTATTTAGTACTAATTCATCAGGATTAAGAGTAAAGTGCTAAGTTTTAACATAATTTTGTGTTGAGGTTAAATCTTTGTGTAATGTAGGTATCTTCTAATTATTAAAAAGTTTTGACCTATGCATACATACACTTTCTGAATATTTTTTCCGGATATATCAGCTGTTATCACATTAAAGAGTAAAGGTATGAATACCAATTACAGCGGAAGTTTGTCCTGGAAATATTTGTATTTACTCTTCCTCCATTTAAGCTCAACCTTAACTTTCAATCTAATAGTATATACTATCAATGCGTCAGACCATTGTTTTGCATTTCAGTATCTTAGACAATTTTAAGAGAATGCAATGCTTCCACATAGTATTGTATGCTGATATTAGGTCCAAAAACTTCTAATTTCATGTATTGCTGAAAACGATTCCTTATATGGTTTACCATTGCCAGTACTTGCTCACAGCAGTTTCTTTCTTTCTCGTTTTGAAACCAGCTTGTTTTTTTAGGAAAGTTGCCTCTATTTGCGATTGGATTTTGTATATTTTTACATTACTGAAACGTCGGAGTTTTAATATTTTTTTTTGACCATGTGTAGTTTTTGACGCTGAAAACGATGGTAAAATCAAAATTTGGCAGTCAGACTTATAGTCAGATAAATTTAGACGATTTTACGATGTTTCACTTGTATAGGTATAATAGGTACCCACCTAGTATTTTCTATTCCAAGTAATAGGGCATCCTGAAACTTGAGATAATAGTATGGTTATTATTTTGGTATATAATTGATTATTTAACCTATTACCTACATTATGTGGTGTTTCATAGCAAATTGAGAAGCATATTTTTGATTGAAGTAAAGCGAAGCGAAGGAGTCGGCCACAGCAAGCAGAGCGAGCGTGGTCCATCTTCCCAGCTATGTTTCTCTAAAATATTAAAACTCTGATATCCGGTAAAGTAACTTATTAAGAAGAACAACATTTTTGATACGAGAATCCAACGTAAAATATGCTGTTTAGATAGTATAACTTCTGAACTAAGTCCGACCGCCAAATTCTGACTTCACCATTGTTTTCAGTGTCGAAAACTACATAAGGTCAAAAAAAAAATATATATATATATATATATATTAAAACTCTGATGTTCTGGTAAAGTAAAAACGTTCCTTAGATTTTCGTCACACTACTTTTCTCTTTTAAAAATTTTATATTTAATTTATAGCAAAAATATTGGCCTATAATTTTTAGTCATGTTTATATATGTACTATATGTCTATGTATGAAATGAGAGTAATACATTTAAATACAATCCCAATGCGTGGGAAATAGGCCATTTTCAAATGGCTATAATTTTTTAACCAGTTATTTCTGCAACTTTATTTTACATATCACTACACTAATGACAATACCACAAGGGATACCACATATCTGCCAATTTGATGAAAATGAGTTTTATACATAAAACATAACTGCATGAAATATTTGATTAATATAAAATTTGGGTTTAAATGTGTTTTATTTAATACAAATAATTATCAACAATCTAAATATATTTTCAAGATATGTTAAATGTTTACATACCTATTCATATTTAAACGGTTTTATAACTTGTAAAAAATTAGATACGTGGTATTGTCATTAGTGTAATGATATTTGGAATTAAGAGAAAAATAATGTCAATTAAAAAAATAAAGAAGAGTAGAAGTAAAGTAAATTTATTCCAGGTGGGTATCATATTAAATTCTGATAAATAATAATATATAGGTACCTAGTATTTATGAATAATTTAATAAGTATACCTAGGTATGTACTCACCTAGGCTCCAATAATTTAATATTGTCAAGATTAATTGTTTCTTCTTTCATAATATCCATAGTAAATTCTTCACCATTCCTAACAAATAGAATAAATAAATAAATAATAATGAGAATATATAGGTAGGTATAGATACTTATTGGTTAAATATAAAATGTAATATGTATATACCTACCGTACGTTGCTAAATTCATCAGATTGGTCAGCCGCTAGATTTGATTGTTCCTAATTACAGCAGATTGCCAATCCGCTGGAGGGTGATAATCAAACGGATTGCCTTATCTACAATCGGACATCATTATACGGCTGGTCGAATATAAAACACGAGACGTTCTCGATATAAATACTACGGGTTACGGCACCCAATAGTGTGTTGTTATCGGCAATAGGAAAAAAGGCAAATTGTTTTTTTATAACAAAATAATGGTAATTCGGTATTTTTATTAAATTTTTCATTTATTTCTCATAATAAAATGGGTATAATCACATTATAATTAACGATACAATAAATAAATAATTTTCAATATTCTGCGCACGATGTAGGTACCTATCACGAACTAAAATAGTACCTATGGACCATGACAAAATAGATGGTAAAAACCATGACAAAATAGATCTATTTTGTCATTGTAAAAACACGGCCATGAGTATATTATAAAATTGTGTATAATCTCTTTGAAAAAGTAATTTCAGACGCCGTCTCTCTCGCATATATGTTGGCTTCAACGTTTTATACACGACAAAATGGTTTTATATACAAATCGACTGCAATGCGCGGTCTATATATTATAAGTCTACGGTCTGTATACAGCTGAATACTAACACCATGACAAAATAGATAGATAGACCTATTTTGTCATGACTACACTATAATCATTTACGACTCATACAAGCACAAGGCTGTTTTTCAAAAGCATAAGAAGATGCCTATATAATACTCCTTAGAATCGTGTGGTGTGGAGGTCCCTTAAACTGGACTGAAAAATAAATCGAAACATTGACTTTGAACGAATTTTGGACATCATGATTTTTATTTAGAAAATGGGTACCTACTACCTACTTCTCCGGGTTTTTGGCTAAATTTCGTGTGATAATTAAATTCTATTTAGATCATTCACATGTGATTAATCACAAGTGTTTAAAAGTACATTTAACTATACCTAACTTGTGTGTTATTATTCGCGTTACGCAATGTGTTTGTGTTGGTACTTATTTGATTTTTAGTGTATGCAAATACGTTTGGTATAATAATGATGGTGTGTACTGTGCACATATACGTATGCACAGGCACATATATGGCTACCATATTTGAAATTACACTAAACCCCATTTCCAACATACCAATTATTGACCTAATGATGTGATAGGGATTCTGAAAACTGATCTGAATTCGTCGTGAAATCTACTTCAATTGCTTTTTTTTTAAATTTAATTTTCTTGATTTTCACAAAAGAAAATGTCTTAATATATCAACTTGACTTTACAACAAATTCCGATCAGTTTTTAGTACCTATCTATAACGCATAATCAATACATTGCAAATTTAAATGGTCAAAATTGTTATATTAAGTATGTGATGGAGACAGACAATCCCCTTAAGTGAAAGTGTAGAACTAGAGTGGCTGACCCCCAATTAGTTGGGAGAAAAGGCAAAGGAGAAGAATGTATTAGAAAATTTAATTAATTTATTAAAAATGGTATGGATGCTAAATCTCAAAACACCCCTGTATACATAGGAATGTTTCCTATTTACTGTTACATCTGAAATATATTTTATAGTCATGGTATTCAAATTCGAAAACTTTTAAGGTCTAGAAATGTAATTTATCATGTGTTTTACAATTTGTTCACATTAATTTCAATATATCTATTTTTAATTCCTTCAATATTATAGCTCCGGATTTTAGATTTTCAACATATTACATATTTTCCTTTAAAAATTATAGTCTACCAATGCTCTTCATTTTGATTTTAGCAATAATTGATGTTTGAAGTGTTTCCCATTCTGCATATGAAAGCTATATTTTTAAAATTTTCTACAAATCATAAAAGTATTTCTCTATAAGTCGGTATCTTTATGTAGGGTACCATTGTTCGTCTTTGAAATAATCTCAGTTTTTCACCAATATTCACATGTATTATTCTTATTTTATTGAAATTACTTACTGAAATACTCTTTTTTTTATATATTATCTTTTTAGTTTTAGTAGCACTTACTAGAACATTTACCAAATCCAACAAGTGTATACTTACAATTTTTTTTTTTTTACTTGATATCTGTTATTTATAATATATTGTTAACTATTTATAGTACATTATTATAGACAGACACAAATTTTGATCATAGTCTTAGAGGTAGGCAGTTAGAAATATTCTAGACCCAAAAATTTATATACATAAACTAATAATACAAATATAAAATGTACACATAATAAACTTGTAAATGAACAAATGCATTTTAACAAGTAATATAATTTTGGTTTTTTCATTATTAAGTCTATTTTTATTTTTTTCAATTTAACAAAATTTTGCAGTATTTTTTCTACTGGAATGACTATTTCTCTAATACACCAGATAACTTTTTTTTCAACTAATAAACTTAATAGGTTTTTCCAACCTGAAGGCTCTTTAGTAGCCAACTCGTTAGCATATTATTCCTGCTAGAAATTTTCATTTATTCATAATAATAAGCGTAAATTACTACAATAGTACAATATAGGGTTTGCTAAAACTAAAAAAAAACAACAGCAAATTTGATTTTTCAGTTAATGGTAACACAATATTATCGCACCAATAAAATTCACCGCTAGATAATGATGAATACACGGCGGAGGACCTATTTATATTAGTTTTATTAAATAAAATATAACACATTTTTATTAAGATATCACATTATCAGCAAAATTTGTTTAATCAGTTTATGAAATTTTAATAATTAATAATGGTTCTTAAAGTGCCATAGTGGTGGGATATTATTGTGTAACACAATTAATTAATTATCTGATTTGATTTGGTATAATATCACATGGGCGGTTTTTTTTTTTTTGGGAGGGGATCACTCCTGTTGCCACCCTCAAATATGTGCCTGATTGTAGATGTTTAACAAATATAAAAGTATCAAATCAATCTTTTATAAAAGTACAACAACTTTTAAATCTCAGGCTCGCAAGTTCACCGATTTCAACATTATGCTTTATAGTTATGTTAACACTTATTTGGATCAAATTAAATTATTTATGTCAGAATTTTATTTTTTAAAATCCAAAAATACATATGGCCTAGTATTTTAGTTTTTGAGTCAATGAAAGTATTTCCATTTTATTTTCTCATAGTCTCATAATCTACTAGTAATATAAACAAGCAACCATTCGTAACAAATGCTCATGCACTTAATATCTATCATTATATTGAATATTTGAATATTTAAAACCATTTATCACCATTTAGCAAATATGTTTAATAATAAATTATGGACTGTCACAAACATTTATTAATGATTCGCTCAGATAAAAAATAATATATATATATATATATATATTAAAGTGTAAACGAAAAGTTTGTTTAGATGCTCATGCATGTTTGTGTTCGAATATGCTTGCCTAAGTTCATTTATATGTACCCATTTTAATATCACTAATGTTTATCAAAATTGACTTGAAGTTAAAATAAGTGCCGTGGGTTATAATAGTATCGTTAATTATAATCAATGCTATTGAATTTAATATGTATAATAATAATATGTACTTGTATAGTTATTTAAAAATAAAAAGGTATCTAGTCCAAATTTCCATGATATAACAAAATAATTGTTATAATAACAATAGAAAGTTATAAACAACAGTACAAATAATTTAAAATTAACATTTGAGGAATTATTTTAGAATAAATAATTATACATATTGTATATTGTGCATGATATATTATAAAGTACCCATTAAGTGAGTTTAAATTTGTATATCCTTCTTAGATGTTTCACATAAATTTAATAAAATTACATTTAGTCCCGAAAAAATATAAGTCATAGATGTAAAAGTTACAACATACAAAAGTTTTGGAGAAAACACTGACCAAATAAACAAATGATTCCGGAACAATAAAATAACAAAATTATACACACATGATTGAATGACGTTCAGCAAACACAGTTTTTGAAGTCCTGAAAACCTGAATTGGCAAGTTATAAACAAAATATTATTAATCAAAAACCTACTAAATATAATGTTTTCATATATATTTTACTTTTGATCGAGTACTAGGAATAAATAAATCAGCATTGGAAAACCAAATGTGTGAATAAAAATATGAATTCCTGCAATAACTGGATCATAACTGGTTTTACCGATGTATCCAGGCACAATGTCTAAAGTGCCAATACTATTAGAATTACCCTAGAAATTACAAAGCATATTTAGGTATTATTACATGAAACAAATAATTAAAAAACCATATAGCATGTTAAATAAGACACTAAGAATGTACAAATGTTGCGTGGCTCCACCCACTGTGCAGCGTTTTACACTCGAATACCAATTTATTTGTAGTATATCTGAAGCGTTCACCATACTTTACTTATTAATAATTTTGGTATATGAACTACTTAAAATATCCCGTTTGGATTGCTTAGCTAGCGGCAGTTATAGGAAGAGCCACAAAGTGTCAGTTCATTTGATGCCCATATTAGATTTTTTTTTTTTTTTATTGTAATTTATATGTATTATTTAATAACATTTTCAATAAGACAGACATAACTTACCTGATAAAAAAAAAACAACAAAGATAACCAATAGTAAAGTATAGTTGTTGTTAATGTACTCCAGTTGTTCAGTCTAATAAGTTTGCATGTATATACCAAAACTATTGGAATTAAAATATTATGTGGTCTTAGCAACAATGATAAATGTATCATTAATAAAACTATTAACGAACACACAGCATTCTTCCACTTGCTGTTGTTTTGAAAAGTTTGTTTAACAACGGAAACAAAATGGCACCCAATCAATAAATACCATGCAAGGGTCCATGAACGCAGAGAAAATATTAGTTTTCTATAATAAAAATAATAATTATACCATATAAATGTTATTTATAATAATTTATTATTAATTTAATATTTTATTTATTTAATTCTTACAATTGCAATGTATTATAACCATATGGAATAGAAATTTCTTTAGTTTCAACTCTATATATATAAACACAACATAAAGTCCAAAAATACAAAACAAAAATTACTGCACTCATTATATCATATTTCTTATTGTTTCTTCCTTCTCTGTAAATACTGATACAAGCAAAGAATATACAAAAGAGACCTGAAGAAATGAATATAAAAAATATATAATTATTAATTATAAAATAACAATAATATGAAAATTATTAGTACAACTTACCAAAAACCATTAGAAATGATAAATAAATTTGATTTTGAGACTCACGAAACCAATCACCTAAACTATAGAATCCTAACCATTGATTTCCAATGTAATTAAGATCTTTGCAAAACCGATGAAAACCCATAGAAATTATCCATCTTGCTGTTGTAGTATAATTGCACTCAACAAAAGTCTTATACATTTGAATTGCAGAAAAACCAGTCCAGATGTGATACAGCAACTGATGTTCTTCTTCAATAAAACTGGATGAAAATAGGCTGAATATATGTATAAATGTACTAGGTAAGACATAAAATAAATTTTTATCAATATCGCCAATCTGAAAACAATAATTATTTATTAACATACCTATGTATGATGTAATAACATAAAAACATTTATTACCGTTGAACTAAAAAATGAAGGAAGTGGCCAACCAAAACTACCCATGTTTATAATAAATATTGTAATAATAACAATGGCTAACATATTAAATGTAGCCGTGAATTCACACATGACACTGTCACATTGTAACCATACACAAACAGCCCAACGAATTAACATTAGATATACTAAACGGTTAACTTTAATAAACTTTATATTTACAGCATCAAAGTTTACATGTAATAACAACACCTTGAATTATAAAATATTAATGGTAAAAATAATGCTAATGATTATTTTAAAATAATTTTAAACTATCTTATTTTTTATTTCATATATACCTGCATAGATATTACAATCGAGACAACTATAAGAAACAAATCAAACTTGGTTATTGATTCAACTAAATAGTCGCCCATAGCACTTAATGCAGATTTATATAAGGAAATAATTTGGAATGCATGATCAATGGATACGGTTTCTCTTTTTAACCAATTATAATAATATAATGTAGCATGATCATAATCATTCATAATTGCTAAAAATAATAAAAATATATTTAAGCACATACATTTTGTGTAACAAATTGTTTCTAATATATTTTAATATTCTTCTTTTTTTCTTCTCCTTCGCCTTCCCTCCCAACTATTTGGGGTCGGCCATCCTGATCCTACACTTCCACTTAACTCTATCTTCCACATCTTTTTCATTTATTCCCACCTTTCTCATATCACTTGCCATCACATTCCCCACATATTTTTTGGTCTTCCTCTCTCCCTCTTTCCATCAACTTACATTTCCTTTATTAATCTTATTGCCTCATTCTTTTCCCCCCTTAATACGCGTTCGAGTCATCTCGATCTATTCTTCATCATTTTGTCAACTATCGAAGCTACTCCAATACTTATATACTCATTCCTTATTTTGTCTTATTTTGTTCATTCTAATCTCCGTTACACTTATTCTCCGTTTTATCTTCCCATCTACCCACCCAACATTCTGTTCCATAGGTACATCATTGCAGGTCTCACCACTGCCTTATAAAATTTACCTTTTAACCTAAGAGAGATTCTTTTATCACACAAAACACCTGAAGCTTCTATCCATTTCTATCCACTTCATCCATCCATACTTAATCCTGTGTTTCAATATCATCTTCGAAACTTATCTTTCTGTACAACGGACCCTAAATACTTGAACCTCTCAACCTCTTCTACTAAACTATATTTCTAGTATTTCCTAAATTAAATTATAATATATTTTAATAAGTGTAAAATACACTTGTAATATACACAGTGGAAAAATGTATTACTAAAATTAATTACATATAATAAATAATAATTTAATATTCAAAATACCTTTACTCATTGATCCTTTATTTGAAATATAATTTTTATACATTTGCTGAGAATTATAATAATACGCAAAAAGAATTTCATTCATATTAAGATTTTGCAATGTTTTATTTATAAGTTTTCCTGTATTTCCTGAAGGTATTGGTAGCCCCATCATTACTGAAATTGATGGTACTAAATCTGTTTGCATTATTTCATCTCTAAAAAGTAAAAAATAATTAACATTATAAATAATATTTATTAAAATATATTATTTATATAAAACAATTGAACATACTCCATAGATCCACCACACAATCTATTTTTAAAATAAACAAATAAGGGAACCATTACTTCACCACTCGAATACCCACCATGGCCACCGTTGTCATGCATTCCATGATCACCACAAACTATTAAAACTGAAGGCAGTTCAGACTCTTCAGAATCCTATTAATTTGTTTAAAAACATATATTATATATTAATCTGAAATACAATATACACAATAATTTACCAAGTAATTTACAATACGTCGAATAATATTATCCATCTCCGACAATTTTTTTGGCATCAAAATACTTTTTGGTCCACCCAAATGACCTATATGGTCAACTCCTAAGTAATGAAGTATCATAATATCCCAATCTGCTGTTGGTTTTAATTCATTTTCTAGATGACGAGTAACATTATTATCAACCTTAAAAAAATGTATCACTTAATATAAAGTTAATGTATAACAAGCTATATAGTAATATTATATTATACTTCAGTAAAATCAGATATGTAAAATGAAGTTATTCCATCATATCTGATAAATGAATTTGGAAATAATCTTAACCATGTGTCGTCCCCATAAAAAATCACTCGTTTATTTGCTGAGCGAGCTTGATAAATAATACTATCTTGTTGAACTGCTGAACTATCTAAATTTAAGACAAGATCGATAAAATTTGGTACTGTACCAGTAGTTAAGGCCTGTAAATAAAATATAAGTAATGTATATATTTATTAATAATTAATGTATCTTTCAATAATATAATTGTACCTTTATACGTGGCATTGTAACGGTAGGAACTTTGACTTTGGTACGAAATAAACAACTCTGATTTTGTTTTATGAGATCAGTAGAAAATGGCATATATATATTATACTCTGGTTCTGTAAAGAAATCATATCGAACACCATCTATTATCATTAGCACAACTCTGTTCACTGATTTTCGATACAAGCGACGTGTGTCAAATCTAAAAATTTTAATTTAGTTAAATTAAAAAATATTTTAAATACTGTGGATTTTATACTAAATAATGATTTACTCATCCATATTTTTTCTTTAAAACATAAAGCGCATTACGTAAAAATATTAATTACCTATTTTATTTATATTATTATTCTATTAATAGAATAGATTTATATTATGTAGGTAATTATTATGTTAAATCAAAATGTACTCATGTTTTATTATAAAACACAAAATTGTATGCCAAAATATGAAATGTAGCTGAAATTGTAAAATATTTAGTAAAAACCCAAAAATATGTCAAAATATACACTAAAAAATGTGTAATTTAAATCATACCATAATAAAATAAATGCAAATGAATATAAATCCATATTTTACTAACATATTATCATTAAAAGATTTACTACAAAATATGGACTAATTTACCTTATACAAGATTTAATACACAAATTTACCATTTATAAAACTAGTTGTATATTACAATCTGTGCTTATAATTAAATTTTCTTAATTGAAACTTTTTATCAATCTCTAAAATTATTAATTAAAAAAAAACATGATGTTTAACATGTGCAGTTTAAATGAATACTTGAAATCCAAATATAAAAAGATAATAATATTTACATAAGATGATTCAGAAATATAACTCATAAAAACAATCTACATATTAAGCAAAAGTATCTTAAGCTTAAAATATATTAATTTAAATAGGTAACCTACTATATATCATAACAAATTATCTACTATTCCAAAATCCGAATGTACTACTTGTTAAAATAAAACAATTCAAAATATTACATTCTATTTCACAAAATCTTATCAAGACCAAAAGGGGAATATTATTTTATTTTAATTATATTATTGGTTATGTAAATATGTTACATATTATACTAAGTTAATTGGTCTTACAATAATTGACTATTGTTTGAAGTTTGACATAATATTAACAACTACAAATAAACCACTAACTTTAGAGGTTGATATTAGGGTATTGAGTAATTAAACACAACACACATAAATGATTGATGGTGATTTTTAATTAGTTATTACCGCCAGACTTCTGAGTCGTTTTGGTTTGGTTGTATAGTTGACGGAATATCATTTGGTGTAGACGTACGGATGTCGTTGAAGCCAAACGAGAAAAACCCATAAAGAAATAGCAAATTTGCAAAAACTTTACATGACGACAAATACAACAGAGTGACAGACTGTTTGGTCAGTCGCATAGTGAACAGCCAAATTCTTTCAATACTTATGGCTGTATCCTTATTTTATAGTAACAATGACGACTGATGATAACCAACAGAGTTCTATCATTTCGATTTTCGAGTACCTGTATAATTCAGATTAGATACAACTTTTTCAAAATTAATTTTTCAACCGCTTGTGCAGTGTTACTTTTACAATTAATTTTCATATTCCATCTTACGCCTAACATATTTTGTAAAACGGGCCAGCAGACGGAAAAAAACAATTCTCAAAACAATAATACCTCGCATAAGTATTATCATAAATGCAAATTCAATTTAATATTGAAATATTCACAATATGAAATAATAATAAATAACAACAATAAATTATTTACATAACCTGAAATTGCAATCAAAGTCTAGAAGTTAGAAGCGCAACCACCCCGGATTGCCCGATGCCGTTTACATTAATTTGTTCCGCGAATGCTTCTTGTGGGTATACAGAAAAATGATTTTTTAAATTTATTTTTTCTGGAAAAAAGGCCAATTCAAACTGATCTTGTGTGAAACTTATTATTCGCCGAAATACAGAGTACCTATAATAAATATATCACACGGACCGTACACAAATTGGGAACCAATTTCACGCACGCCATTTTGATACAGTTTTTTTTTTTCAACATTAATTTCCCATCGTGATTTCGTGATTCGTTAATTCACCAACAGGCAACAGCACTGGCTACAACTGACTACAGCAACAGCAGTCTCAATTCACGACGTCTACAGCGCCAGCGATTCCAATAGTGTTGTTCTTCGCACGAAAATATATCATTTTCCGTCGTAGAGAATACCGCAATCGTATTATTATTTTCATGAGTTTTTTTTTTTTATCAGGTATTATATACCATTAATTTGCACTGGTGTGCTTGTGTAAAATATTCCGCACACAATCGTTACGATATTATATATTAAATACTTAGAACACGCAAACGCCATGTACGCGAAGTCCTGTGAATCTCACCGACATGTTTTCATTTCGTGATAGTATCCTGTAGTAGCCGTCATCATTCAACACTCGACACATTTAACATTATACATATGTATCTTTGTTAATAATAAAGCATTTGAAAATACGATAATATTGAAACACGCTCAACGACTGAAACCGGATAAGGAACGACGAAGTAAATTGTAGAGGACAACAGCAGCGCACGGCAAAACAACACCCCGCGTCCATAGTCTACACTCGCACTCGTGAAATAGTAGGTAGTTTTTAGTTGATATCACGTCGGCAAGAAAGCAGTATGTCGGTGTTACCTCGTAGAATACTCAAGGAGACTCAACGTCTAATGCAGGAACCAGTGCCCGGCATCAGCGCCAAGCCGGACGAAGGCAATGCAAGGTAATGACACTTTGGTGATATTCGATGTATATTAGGCATCTGTAGTTTTTAATACTTACCTACATTTTTCACGTCCATCGTTATTCCCTGGTGTAATTAATGGTTTTTGGTTTTCAATTGTCGTCCAGGTATTTCCATGTCAAAGTCACTGGACCTGAAGACTCTCCGTTTGAAGGTGGTCTGTTCAAGTTGGAATTGTTCTTGCCCGAAGATTATCCAATGTCTGCTCCAAAAGTTCGGTTTATCACAAAAATTTACCATCCGAATATTGACCGACTTGGAAGAATATGTTTGGACATACTTAAGGACAAATGGTCACCAGCGTTGCAGATACGTACCGTTCTTTTGTCTATACAAGCACTGTTGAGTGCTCCGAATCCAGATGATCCATTAGCCAACGATGTAGCTGAACTATGGAAAGTCAATGAAATCGAAGCCATACGTAATGCTAAAGAGTGGACACGCATGTATGCCACCGAAAACTGAAAAGTACGCTTTAAGTGAGGAGTATAAAAATTAAGTTAAAAGTTCATAATTATAATAATTTAAATACTCGGAATGAAAACCATTGTAAATCGAGCAATATACTTATATATATTTTTTCCAGCAGTTATCTATTAGCTCATGGAAATTTATTAATTATAGAAATTGGTAATGAAGGAATACTGTTGACATTATTGTTTCCTTAAATTTTATTACTATGCCTTTGGTATGTAATCATTGATAACACGAGAGGGTAGGAAGTTTTACTAGTCTATTCTACTGAATGAAATATAGAACTTTAAAGTCATCAGTGAATACTAGTACCTAATATATATATATATATATACATTTATATAATATGTATTCTCATTTTAATGTTGTAACGCTTTTATCAAATATATTTAAATTTCAATTTGTCTGTAATGTTTTACATATACATTTTTTTTTATAATTATTATTATATTGCTGAGATTCAACATGTTTGTGTGAATAATAAATTTATTTAAGACTTATCCAGCGTTTGAATAAATTACTATATACATACCTACAACATACCTAATAATATTGATTATAAAATAGGTATTCTATATAATTTAATATCTATACTCAATGCCTAGCCCAATACTAATAGAACAGAATACATTAAATTTACTTATTCTGTTATAATAGTATGTTTAAATCATTATCCTTAAATTATTCACTGAATTCTTTAAATTTAATTTTTTTATTTCAGTTATCAACTTGTTTTTATTTTGTAGTTAAAATAAAAATCAGTTAATTTTTATAAAATTAACATTACATTTATTGAATCTTTGTTGGCTAGGATGACTAAGCAATTCAAATGGTCTTATCACTGCAGATGATATCAGTCATATTAATGTTTTATTATTGAGATATTAATAATTGGCTTTAGATTGTAAGTAAGACGCAATTATTATATCACTGGTTTTGTTGAGCAATATATTCTATTTATTTATTTTATTTAAGGTTAAAATATATTAGTAAGTAATTATTAAATCATCATGATTGATGTTATATTGTGTGAATATATATAGCCTATAGGCTACAATACATAAATACCTAATGTAAAATCCATATTTTTAATGTGATTACAAAATTAATGACTAGTTGTTTTCATGAATATTTTTTGTTTTATTCATAGTATAGAAACGTTTTTACAACTTGCATTACAAAATATATACTTAAAAGTAGACATAACATGAGTTGAAATGAAACTGTACAACATCCTATTATGTTTATATTCTTTCCTAAATTATATTTATCAGATTTAAGAATTAGAAATAGTTAAAATATTGAGAATAATCATTCTTAGGTGAAACTCTACAAAGTACAATATTTAATTATTAATTTAATTCTTATATTGATCATATAACTTGCAAGGCTCTAAAAGTATTAGGATTTTTGGAGTAGTCTATTTTTTTAGTGTGGTTCAGTAATCTTATCAGTATTTTGTACATTTTTTGGTAGTACCAAAATCAAGAGGGTGCAACATCGTTTTCTTAGTTTTGTTTCCTTTTTATTACACATTCAATATCCGCCCCATGATTTTCTATCATACTTAATTGTCACAATCTTTCTTCCCTTGCTGACAGAAGTTGTTTCTTTTTTTTTATAATTTTTGTATTTTCATGTTTTTTTTTATATATATATATATCGTTTTGCAATTTATTAAATTATATTTTGTAGCGTTTTATATTTATTTGAGTTGAATATAATTTATTCTTTTCATAATAAATATTTTATACAATTTTGTAATTTGGTCTAGATTCATAATTTAAAATAAAATAAAAATTATTGACAACTAATCGTCAGGAATAGAAATGTAAAATAATTGTTTATAGGTAATAGTGGTAATACAGAACTATTGATGATTTAAATATTTTACATAAATACAATAGCTACATACAGGTGATTTATTTAATGTGCTTCACTTAACTAATGTAAAACGATTGTAGTGTAAGTATTATTTAAATTTTGTATTACACAAATTACTCATATAATAGAATGTCCTATAAAATTGTATTAATTAATAAAAAGTAGGAAGATAATGGAGAATTCAATTTCCCCACAAATCTATTTGTTATCATGGGCCATATCTCTGGAAGTATTAATAATAATTGTTTATTTAATCTAAAATTTGAATGATTATTACTCGTGTAATATATGGTTTTAACAAACAACGGAAAGAATAAAAAAAAATATGAAATATTCAAATATAAAATCCAGTAGGATGGAGTAATACAAATAACTTCTGAAAAAATTCTTTGTACTTCTCGAAATATGCCTGGCCAAAAAATTATCAATGCCTGATTTAAAAAAATCACCCTGTTTATTATATTATTATTATACTTTTTATGAGATATTCATCCTATACATAATGTACTTTTACCTTTTATGACTGATCGTGATAAATCAAAACATTTCATTACACACACATAAAATGGTAACATGTATGTTTACACAGCTATAACAACATCATAAATGAAATATACAAGCTAACTTCCTCTATAGTATTATTGATAAATAAGAAATTAATAATGTTTTTCGAGTTACAGTATTGTGTTTACTATTTCATTTGAGGATTTGATTAATTTTACTAAATTTATATATTATTGGTTATACCACTGTCATATCTGTTTTTGTTTCCAACAGTTAAAAAAAAATTTTTTTTTAATTTTAAGATAATACCGACAAATTATATTAAAAACCCAATATCAAGAATATTCTAGAAAATAACATATCCTTTTTGTAAAATATGTATCAACAAAGAAGTTTCAGCTATTAAAATATACAGAAAGGAAAACTGTACTGGAAATCAAAACTTTGTAAATCATTAGGCAATATTTTATGAAAAGAATATGTCATCTCCTAAAAAAATAATAGATAGTATTTGTATAGTGTACCTTATAATAAACCTATATACTTATTATAATAATATTTGTTAAAAATAAAAGAAAATTAATTATAACAATTATACTTTGTATGATTTTGTTATTCCATTACATTTATTAAATATTTTCGTTATAAAAGGTAGTTTTTTTTATGTTTATTAAAAGCAAAAAATGTCTTTATGTCTTAGGGCCATTGTGGAACGGCTGACAGGTGCTCTCCAGCTGGTAAGCTTTTGGCCACAATGCTTCTGATGTGTCTGTTCATCTTTGGTAGTAGAACAAAAACGATCTGTTAAATCATCAACATCTAGTGTCTATATAGAATTATTAAAAAAAAACGATTTTTTAACAACTTATAAAACATGTAAAAATGATCTATGTAGGTTGCTAGAAAATGTTGTTTTTTGTAATTTATTTTTATTTTATCTATGATATTCTTAAGTTGTTAAAAATGAAAAATGCATATATATGTTTTATAATAAATATCGCACTGACACAGTAATAAAAATGGTATTGACAAAAGACTATTTTTAAATGTATTGTTGTTAGATTTTCTTTTTTCTTAAAATTTTATAAAAATTGCCTATACAAAACCCCTTAAAAATTGGGTGTACATCCTCTTAGAGAAAAACAAATATTTTTATATTGAGATGTATTTATGATTTTATAAATGTGGTCTTAGTTTTGGTAATCAAAAATTGTATGAACTTAAATTGGTTTTTATGTACATTTTATCTAAGGAATAATAAACTTTAAATTATGATTAAATATTTTGAAAAAGTATTACTTTCTCAAATAGTGCGAAGCACAGACACCCCCGTCACCACTAGATGCTTTGGGGTTATTGTTGATCAACTAGGTAATTTTACTTAATATTTTATTAAGGGTAGTACCTCACTCGGTTTTCTTTGACACACGCACAACACATTAAAATCGGGTCTTGTATTTAAAATTTTGTGAACAATTAGTTGGTTTTAGGATACGATGACGTATTATCATCATAATTAATAAAGAACATAATCTATGACATGTAGGTATTATTTTTCCGATAAATCAAACTTTAAGCAAAATATTCATATTTTAATTATCATATTATTCATACACTTGTAAAAAATTTAAAATTATAATTGTATTTGTATGATATAGGAAATCGGCTATACCTATAATAATACCCTACCCTATACATAGCATTTTTTCCAGTAGTTTTCTTAGGAAAGAAGAACAACTTTCATACTCTTTATATACATACATACATACATACATATATACCTATACCTACAAACTACCTTCTATACGGTGTAACACATACATACTGTATATGTACATATTAACACATAAACAAACAAAAAATTACACTCTGCTCAGAATCGTTTATTATCAATTTATCATTTAATATATCCACCACCAGTAACTTAACCGACGTGCAAAGTACTTCCATCCCAACTAACACTCTATAAGCAAAGTATTTCCATCCCTTACTGTCAAATTTTTTTTTTTAAGATGAAATTTTAATTTTAACAATTCTGATCCAATAAATATACAGAGAAGAGAAATATAAAATAAAAATAATAAATATAATAATTATGAAAATTATACATATTTGTATATATATTATTTTTATTTTTGTTATAATACATAATTTTGAAGTCTAATGACCCATAATAAATAATAGGATTAAAAATAACATCATAACACGATCATTTTACGACAATGACTAGAATAATTAGGAATTAAGAATTGTCACAGCTGCCGTGTCCATAGACGCGTTTAATGTATGATACGTAAATTTGAGTTGTTCAATTAACAACGATGCTGTTGTGCTTACAAATGTTGTTGATTCCAAGGTATAAATTAATACAATGCTACAGCAACGTAAATATACATTAGCAATAAAGTAATTATCACAAATAAAAATAATATAAAATAACAATAACAACTTAAAAAAAAAAATTAATATAAAATAAAACCAAATAGTAAAAAAAAAAAAAAAAAAACAACAAAACATTGAACAAAATATATAAAATAAAAAAAGTAGAGCCTTAATATTAGGCAAAATAGACTTAGAAAAACAATTAAATGTATAGTACAATAATATTATAAATTTTTGTGATATGGCAATATTTGATAAATTGTGTTTTAAATGTGTATGCGATGTATGTTAAAATCGTTTTATAGATTTTCTTTCTAGTATACATGACCGTCAAATCAAGACGCTCAAAATAATAATAAAAAACATATTATGTTGAATAATTCAAATTAAGAAAATATTAGGAAAAATCTTTGTTTCCCCATTTTATCATAACTATTATATTTTTATTCTTTGATTATATTTAAAATTAACACATTTAATGAGGAGCATTGAATGCCTGCAGGAATTGTGCAAAAAACCTTTTAATAGTTTACAAACTGACCAGGCAATGCATTCACAGTCTAGATATATCGCCGTGTAGAATATATTATGTTAATTAAACACCGCTAATACCTCAAAAATATATTTTCCCTTTATGGTTTATATTAAAACCCGAAGAAACTCAAAATGGCAAATATTTTATATTATATTTGTATGGAGACTAGATGAACACCGGCGTCTCTTGACCAGTCAGAAGACGAAACATTGATGTTGGCATAGTTTTCATCAAAATCTGCAAAATAAAAATGTGAATAAGCAATATTTACATCAATCATTTTTAATGATAAAAATGTTTTTTAAAAAAAGAAAGAATTAGAAAATTACAATAGAGTTAAAACAACTATTATAAAACCTGATTGGTTTTTTTAAATATTTAGTATGAAAAAGGTTAGGTATATATAGTGATTTAAAATGTAAAATACCTTTGATAATGAGCTCAATATTTAGAAAATTGTAAATTACCTATATTTAAATGTGAATTGTCTCTGAAATGTTATCATTTACAAATTGTATACTAGTGTAGGGTTGCATAAACATTCACTCAAGTGCCTAAATGTTTAATGATTCAATTATTTAATAGTTTATTAAACAACCATTAAATTTATTGAGACCTTAAATAAATGATTACCAGCTCATTGAACTAGTGATCCAATTTAAATTCACAAAAAATGTAAATTTAATTTTTATCCATAGAGCAATAATAAAATATATGTTTTTATCTAAGGTACCTATCTATTACCTATAATAATATATAATTTTATTTATATCTACTGTTATATTGGGTATATTTAAGTACATCCTATATTTAGCAGCAGTTATATACTCGTATTTTGTTATCATACTTTAACTGTTTTAACACGCCTACTCGTAATTACCTACATTCATTTCATTAGTTATAATAGAACATAATATATAATATTTCCGTTATATATACCTACATCAGATTCTGATGAATTTTTCTTGGTTTTATTATTTCATCTATCAAGACCAAGATTCTTTCGTGATCAGTAAAATCCTCTTGAGGAATGATGACTAATTTTAGTAAAGTTTTTAAACTGATACATATAGGTATGTAATATTTTCAAAATATTAAATTTGTACATTAAAATAATAATAAACACAAGTACCTACTAACTCCAAAAATAATTATATTTTCCAATTATTTTTAGAGTAGATACCTATGTTTGTTAATATTTTAATCCTACACATTTTAAAAATCCAACATACATACTGCACTGCTATATATCATTGACCACTAGTCAGCTTGGGAGCTAGAATAGTAGGAGTGGAAACGCTCTGGATTGGGTCAGCCGATCCTAACTATCAATTCAAGTTTGTTGTCATAGGAGAGGGGAATCCCTATCGTCAGGTGTCCCTCAAGATGAAGAGCTTATGAACATGTGAAAATAGGTCACCTAGTGGTTATGAGACTGGCACAAGATAGTTGATGTAACTACTCATCTGGTCGAGGTAGGCGGACCTAAAGTTAGACTAAGTCTCAACTCCATCTCAAAGTTTGGTATGGGCCTTCATGATTAAGTGTTGTTAGTCTTTAGATAACAAATTTTAACAAAAGCCACTGTGATTCATCTTCGTTCCATTGAGTATACTGTATAGCTTAGTGATAAAAGAAGGTTCGTGAAGATGGGTTCTATTCAGATCACATAAACCCAGGATTTCTTGATGTTGTATATCATGGTATAACTATCATATCTAGTAGGTGCCTATATAATGTGTATAGTGTATAGATAAATGTAATATTTACATTTTTATAGATTTTACAAAAGCTACTTTTGCAAATTCGATAAAATTTTAATTTTGTTTTTTATTATCATTAGCTTACTAGATAAGGCAGTTTTTTAGAACCAGAACCAGGTATTTAGTATAAAACAACAATTATTTTAATCATTGTTTATGCAATTCAATCACTTCGCTAAATTTATTTAATCATATTATTATTAAACATTATTTAATAAAGTAAGTTTTATGCAACCCCACATGAGTTTTATAACTAAAATTACTTATACATTTTTGTTTGTTTAGCCTATACATGATTTGTTTTTAATTCATTATACAACAATAAAGGCAATCTATATTACTGATGCAGAACACTACACCTTAATTTGTTGTCTGTATATCTAATAAACAATATTGCAATATAGCAAAATTATGCTGCGCCGAATTTTAATTTAAGGGTGTTTTAGTTAAATTTAGTTTTATCGTCTATTATTAAATTTAAAGATAAGAATATTATCTGTGTTTGTATAGATTTTTTTCAAAATTTTAAAGAGATTATTATTTTGAAATTACAAATAAAATCAGATAATGCTCTGATCTTTGAATTGAATTGGATTTTTATACCATAAATTTAACCTGAATAGCAAAATTTAAATTATGTGTAACATGAATTTACTATATATTTTTATATATAGGACAATAAATATGAATACATTATTTTAAATACAAAATTAAACATTTTAGTATTTAATACCAACTAAATAAAATAATATAAATAAACAAATAATGTAATATATTATATATTATTATAACCTTGGTTGCCCTTAACGTTACTAATATTTATTAATTTTTTTTTATTTATAAAATATTTTTAATAAATATTAAATAAATAATAAATTAAAAAATTTAAATAAAAAAAATCTTACTTCTCCAACTGACGTTGCCAATAAGTTCACAATTTTTTCATGCGGCACAGCTACCACACTTTGATTATTTATTTCAATGATTCTATGTCCAACTCTTACCCCACCACGTTCTGCAATTCCGCCCCGAAGTAAACTACATATCTGATTATTAAATAAAATAAAATATGATCAACATTTTTATTTAAATAAAAATAATAAAATTGTTTAAAAGGAATCATATTAACATCACTTACGACACCATTTTGAACACTGAAACCAAGTTGGTATTTAGTATCGGGTCTTTTTATTTTCACTTCGACCACAGGTGCACATGGTACAACAGTCAGTTTGATTACTGTTTGAGGTTTAGAATTCTAAAAAAAAAATTACATATTTCATTGGTATAAATGTCTAGGTAAACTTAAACTCAATAAATAGTACCTTAATATAATTTTGACAAGTGGACAATGGCAGACCAACGAGTGATACACCATTAATAGCAATAATTTGATCACCAATGTTCAATTGGCCACAGCGTGCGGCTGCTCCCGCAGGAGCTAAGTTTGCTATCACGACAGTAGGTAACATGGAACCCCAGCCAGACTCCACAATCACAACACCGAGTATTTCACCTTTAGACTTTGGCACTACAACCTGTATATAAAAAAAATTAAATGCTCTTTAATATATGATTTTTGTACATGCCACACAAATCAATAAGTATCATATTCGTGTATATATACATGAGCATCCACACAATGATAGCCGAGTTATCAACTTCTTTCATGATAGAATCCATCATGAAAGTATCACGGTGTAATGTCACATGCCGTTTTTGTCAGCATCTTTTAGTTGTAAAATGTTATCAATATGCAGGCGGTAGGTGTTGGGACTTTTAATAATAAAATAATAACGTATCTATATAATAGCAAGACAAAGTAGTGTATTCTATGGAATATCATATAATATAATATAATGTTTTAGACATATTACCATAGAATAAATAACTTATTCATCAATATATCACATATTTTACAATGTACATTATTTATTTTTTTATAATACATTATATCATAAAATATTACTCTAATACCAGTTTACAAAAAAAAAAAAAGAAAAAAATAGAAAATAAAAAAAAAATGGGATATACACCCTCCCCCCATTCGATGTGTAATCGCTGTTCTAATTTTATCATATTAGTTGAAAATTATTTTATGAACTAAGATAATAAGCAAATAAAAAATACTTTGAATAGCGACAAATAAGTACTTAATTTATTTTGACATTTTCTTCCCAATTTTTACCATTTCACATTATCAAATGGGTATTTAAATAAAAATAAATGGGACAACAATAAGCATCCTATTGGTAGCTTTTCGGGACATATGGTCACCAACTAGTTTTCTTTTGGAAATAGGGTCAATTTTAAAAGTTACTAAACTTTTCCGCAGTCCAAAATATCGCAAATGAAAAAAAAAATGTTATGTCAATGTAGACAGTGCTTGATTATGACAAGGTTGCAAGGTGAAAAATATAAAAATAATTATAAGAATTTATTAGGCAACCATAAGGGTTCATAAAAATGTGTCCGTAGTCCATGTAGAGGTAATTATATTTTGCCTAAAATGCATACTTTAATAATATTGAGTTTCTAGCATTCCTAAAAATATTTTCCAGACAAAAATAAATAAATTCAAGTTTTTGTGCATTTATAAAATTTTACGACTAAAAGATAGTGACAAGAACGGCAATTATATTGTAGCGATACTATCAATTATCCAGTTAAATGTAATAATGTTATCGTGTTTGCAATCATAGTGTATACTTATAGCAGAGAATATAATGTGCTTATAGCGTTTTCCCTTTAACCACACATTTTATGTTACACCTGCAATTCTAGAGCTCTTTGAGACCGTGCGCTTTGTCATTATTACTATTATTATAATTGATAACAAACATTGATAGTTTATGAAAAAGTGAAAATTTAAACATTTTAAACTGTGATACTTAGTTATACTACCTACATACATATATTATACATTAAATTATGATTATTACATTTCGTATTCAATATGAATAATAAAAAAAACAATGTCTTAAAAATTATCTTTCATATAGCAAAAGTTATGATGGCGATGAAGTCACTAAAAATATATTGAATCCAAAATATCCATAAATCTTTCATCAAAAATTGCAAATATTATTAAAATTATGATTTGATAAAAAAAAGTGTTTCATATGCTATTGTACTTGTATGCCCTGATCACGGTAATCAGTAATGCAACCTCAATGCAATAGTGCAGGTTGATGGAAAATGCTATAATACTGGCTTATAAGTTATAACAAATAAAACATACTGGTTTAACTAACAAAAATAAACTAATAATAACATACTTCTTTTTGTAGCTCTTTTTTTGCAAACATTTGCAGTTCATCTCCAAATATTTCCTGAGAATTCAATACTTCTTGGTAATCCATTTCTTTAACAAAACTATGGTCCTCAATACCATTTGCTTTTAAGAATTCCATATATGCTACTTGAAATGCCTGGCCAATAGATTGGGCAATAAATTGTGCCTATACACAGAATATAAATTGTAAATTTAACATGTATGAATTCCAAATTTCCAGATAGATGATTAATGTTATACATTAGTTACAATTGTTTTAATTACATATATTTTTAATTTTATAGCAACATTAATAATATATCTGACATCACTCTATTGAAGAGTTCAATAATTTTTTATAATGAAACATGTATATTAATATGCCATATATAATTTTAAAATATAAAACTATTTTAAATCAATATTATATGATATGTGTCAGTATGACAACTAACACTTGAGTAAATTTTAAAAAATCCATCTGTTCAATGATAGAATAATAGTTCTACCATCAATAGTGTTTTATAGACATCTCAACATACTTATAGATCATTAATTTAATAAATCTTACTTCATCGCTCTCAAAAACGTGGCATATCATTTTAGGAGTTCTATTATTGGCCGATTTATCAATGCCATTCACACTTGAGGGCACTAAAGAAGTTTCTGTGGTTGATTCAGTAGGTTGATGTGTTAAAAAACAACGTCTACGAGCCATTAGCACAACCAGTTCACCAATATCAGCTATATATGAAATAGTTCGGAGGGCATGGTCCATCATGATTTCTTTCAAATCAGTATTGAGAACCATTATTTTTTCAGTTGAAATGAAAAGATCTACTTCTGTACTTGGTTGAGTCTCGCCGTCTGGAGCCTGTCAAAACATTAATATTAAAATAAAACAATTGATTTATTTTAGCTTGTCCAACTTACCAAGGCCTATTTTCCAAATGTAAGAAAGCGAAATATAAAAACAATTTAATGTACAAAAGATTAAAAACTAATATTTATTAGATATATTACTTTTATTCTAGACACTGCTTCTTCTGCTTGCATCATTCTTGTGCTTTTTGTTGGTTGCCCTTCACATGCTAACTGAGTAGAACCCAAGTAACGTGCTCGAAATAAAACACCTTCAATTAAAACTGCAGGTTCGTGAATCATAACTAAATAAAAATACATTTTTTAAAAAAAATATAAATAAATTTTAGTTACATTATTATATAGTTATTGAGTGTTATGGATTTGATTTCACACTCATACAATTTACATAACTAGCTTTATAGGGTTCCAAAATTAAGTGTTGTAATTATAATAATAACTAATGTTATGATAGAAAAATTGTACGTATATTATTAATATTTTACTCAATAATTCATATATTATATTGAAATTTAAACATAAAAATATTTAAAGCGAATGTTAATAATTTCATAAAAAAATAACAAAAGTTGTGTGTGTTGTATTGGACTTACCGTGCAATCAAGTGCAATATTGTGTTAATTCCGTGTTGTGCAGTTGATAAAAATAAAAAAAATATAGCAATATTGTTAGTGTTAGAATAATAAATTTAACAAAAACCCATAGAAAACATTATTTTTAATTCAAACTATATTTGTCACAGAAGTTTGACAATTGTCATCAAGTTACAAGGAATATAACTCCTCCTCATACTGACAATATTTATCAAATAGTTTTTAAACCAAATCTAATAATTCTATAAAATGTAAAATATTCAAACAAAATATTATAGTTTGAGTAATAAATATTGTAATGAACAAAACGTCTAGAAACATAAGAAACACAAAACTACTACACACAGGCTTAAAAATGGTTTCTTTGCATTCCCATAGTTCAACTTGTTCAATTTTGAAAACAGTTCTAAATTTGTTATTATGTATTTTATGTTTTTGCCAGATTATTTCTAAATAAATTTTTAAATAAAAGACAGACAATTATATTTATGATTTTTTTATCAATTTGAAACCAGCATAAAAAAACTTCATATTCATTATATTTTACATCTATCTAGTAAAAACAAATAAAGTTTAACTTCCCATCTTCAATTTTTCTCAGATATATAATTTTTCTAAACTTCCAGAAAACCACAATTATGGAAATTAAATTACGTATTTATAAAAACATATAATTATTATTCGATAAACTTGTGCATGCAGACTATACAGGAAACATAGTAATGGACAATACACACTAACACTAATGAATTAACATTTAAAAATTTACTATCCAAATCTCTTTAGAAAAGAAATGCTACAAAAACCCTTAAAATATTACAATACTTTGATTTTTATTCTAAAACATGCAATAAGGAAATTGAGTAGGTAAATCCACGCTGATTTTTCAAACGAAAATTAAATACAATAAATAAAATGGTATATTGTCTAATAGATAGAGAATAAAAACCATTAACAGTAAAATTCTAAATACATTATAATCAATAGAAATAAAAAAAATCAAGAATAGAATTTATACAAAATTGAAGAACATACACAATTTTTAAAAGATTATTTTTTATTGTAGGTAATAATTATATGAAAAATAAACACGATATTAAATGTATAAAGGTCTTTTGTATGCAAAATGTTATTGTTAAAATCGTGCAGAAAAATTAATAATTATAGAAAAACAATTCTATTTTCTCATCAAAGCATACCTGTTTGGTGTTGAGGTATTCCTAACGGAATAACAAAAACAAAACAAAGCTTGTTAAGATACATTATATAAAAACCCACAAATAAAAATATATTAGTAGTAATGTTTATAGATTTATTGTGATGTACTTTTCTTATAACTTTTACATAGCATTAGTAATTCAATATTTGTATAGGTGGTGACTATTAAATACTAAGTACTTTGCTGCTAACAGGCAAGCTGATAGCAAGTGTAAAAGCATCGTTATTCATAACTAAATTCTCAATTTATTTTTTGTGAAGCATAATTGTATTACACTTAAAATAATATTGTTAAATATATTGCCTTTAAAGTATTGACTATAGCAATAGAAGCATTGCAACAAAATTATTATTGAATATTGCTGAAAATTGCTTATTCATTTTCCATGCGGCACTTATCACTTATCAACTTTTGTACAATTTATTAAAAATATTAATATTTTATTAAATCATTAAAATTTTACTGACCTTCCTTATTACGAGCTTTTTTCTTAGTTCCATCTTTCTCCTAAAGAAAAAAAAAAGTTGTGGTAATCAAAAAAAATGGCATGAACACAAATTTGTTTTGTATAATTCCACAAAATTTAAAAATAACTATATTTCATATTCAATAGTGAAAAACAATACTACATCAATAATCAAAGGAATACACAATTTTTCAAGCATTTTAAACATAAACAATCTAAGACTTAACAACAAGTGATAATAGAATTTAATTTTTGATTGCATTGTCTGAATAAAAAATAATTTGTTTTCAAAGTTCATTATTACTTTTCTAAACTATAATTTATATGTGTATGGATATTGTGTAAATTCTACTACCTTGTTACCAATGATGAAATTTATCATTTATTTATTTTTTATCATGTTTATTATTATTATTTGATATTTATAGATTTTATAAATATTACTTTATTTATACTTATATTTATTAAAATAAATATTATATATATATACATATATATATAATATCAAAACAGACTTATAACTTTCATTTTTCTTAAAGAATTATATATGTATATCATATAATGCTAGAAAACATTATTTTAGAAATAAGACATATTTTTAAAATGAATTGGAAATACCAAGTTTACACTTAATCAATAATTTATTAAATAATTTGCAAAGTTGTTCATCTCTATTTAAAGTAACTAATTTTTCTGCCAATATTTTGTTTTAAATAATATATAATTGATATATTGAAAATAATAGTTTTTTTTGTTGAATTAAAATTAAAATTTAATTGAATCGTACACAAAAATATGAATCTGCAGTATACATCAGTGTTATAGATGTTTGCAATATATTGTTAACTGAAAAAAGAGAAAAAAAAAAATGTTTACAAAAGTACAAATAAAAATTTCTTATTAAATTTGCTTTGACATATTATATATTGTCAATTTTAATAATTGAATTGATTAAAAAAATATGAATATTTTATTATCTAAAATTAGTATAAGACTAAACTAAATACATAAGATAATTAAATTCTACTGTTTATAAAATTTGTAAGGTAGTACTAAAACTCGAAAATAATTATTTAGGTAATGATTAAAAAATATCTAAAATAGAATCATCACCTGTTGTAAGAAATTTACTAATAAAATTAAAAAGCAAAATATCATAATTGTGTAATGATAAATACAAAGTATATAGAGTAGTAGTACTAACTACTTTATGACAATAAATAATAGTAATAAAATACAAAATTATAAACAAAAACAATAAATTATAAACATATTTAAAGATGTCTAAAATTGAACAAACATGAAAGCACTTAGGCAAACCTTTTTTGCGGGGTTAAGGGTTTGGGGTACGATGAATGGTTTTTCAATATTAGCAGCCGGTTCTACAGGTGCAGGATGTGAGGACGTATTGCTCGATGACGACGTCAAACTAAACGGTAACAAAGACCGTGTTTTTGACTTCTTCCAGTCCTGTGGTGATATTTTATACAAAACTAATTTTTTTTTCAAATTTTCTAACTTAAAAATCTATTTTCTTTTGTTTATAAAAAAATAAAAATTGAAATAATTGACCAACTGGGTTAGAAAACACATGTAACAATATTGTTCAAACAAAATACACCACTTGAATAAATACTATAAAACCACAAGGGGTTATCAAAGTATGAGGAAAAATATATATTTTTTTTAAATAAATTGAACACTTACAGCTTTTTCATCAAAAAATCCAGTGTCATCAGTTCTTTGTTGTCCTAAAAGTCTATCGGTTTCTAAGTCTGTATCTGCTTCTTCTAGTAAATAAAATTATATAAAAAAGGAATAAAAAAAAATAATATGTATATATATATATATATATTAATATTTTTAATACCTTCATCACCACTAGGTCCAGAACCAGCTCCTCTATGCCTAATAAGTAAATTGTTTAAATTTTAATATATTAATTAGATATATATATACAAATAAAATTATATTTCTGTATAATGATTAAATATTTATATTACCTTGGCACCCAAATAGGTAAATCTTCAGTTTTTGCAATATTTGAATTTGTACTATCTTTGCTAGGACTGCAACTGGGTGATATGTCATCGTCAACATTAGTAGTTTTTAAAGGTTTTGTTTGTCTAAGACTAGATCTTATTTCATGAATTGCAGCTTCAACCATATCAGCAGATTCATTGACACTACGATGTGCTGTTGGTGCTGGTGGTGGAGGTGTTCTACTCTCATCGGATCTCACTAAATATAAGTATACAATCTTCATACATATTTAATAACAAATTATATGCTATCGGCAAAGATGAATCTTAAGACTAACTATGTCTAAAATAAGATAGTACCTACTCAACAACATTGTCATAGATTATTAGGAATTATTACAAATTTATAAATAGATAAAGAATTACATTAATTGCCAAACTACCATAGGCAGTTATATAAATACTCTGGACACATTTTATTTTTTTTATATTACCTAATGGTTTTATTACCATCAATATAGTAAGTACACAGTGACTGCTAAAACATAGAATATTTTTCAGTGTAATTACTGTATAGCTTGAGGCTTATAACACTATAAAATAAAGAATTATACTTAAGATATATACTTTAAAAATTACAAAATATACGTAAAAAAAATAATACAACCATTGAATTTTACAGAGGTTAACAACATTTTAAAATTATAAATATATTTTTAAAAAATTTTTTGTGGGTAAAAATTTTTCATTCTTAAAAATACATCATTATTTTAATTTAATTAATTAACCATTTGTATATTGATAATTATTAATTACTATAAATAGCAAAAATAAAAATAAAATCAATAACATAGGTACTATTATGAAACTAATTTAAAGCTTACTCTGTTATCATTTTAAGTTCTAAACAAATATGTAAATGCTATTAGCTTCGAGGTCTTAGTAATTAAAATTAATAAAAATACATAATTTGATTAAGATAAAGAAAATGGATTTTTGAACAATTTTCCAATAAGTAAAATTTTAAACCAAGGGGATTTCAAATATGAAACAAATTATTTATACATAACGCCTGGTTGGGCAATTTACATTTAATCTTGAAACTAAAATTATATTAATATGGTACAAAAAATTGAATATAGATAATATTATAAAAAAAAATATAGGTCCTCAATGACTTGAATTAGACTACGAATTAATGGTTCGTTTTGATCATAATTGGTGTATAGACAATAAAAGGAAGAAGAAAGCGAGTGGAACATTAAGGAACCTTAAAATTTACCTTGCCCAGACAATAACTTCCTCAAGAATTCAAGTTAGAAGTGTTTTCTTCTATCTACTAAGGTATCTAGTTTCAGATTCTGAAGTAAAGGAGAATAGTCATGGGGAATGCATTTTTTTTTTTTTTTTTTTTTTTAGAATGTAATATTAATATTACATCATTTGTTTCAATTATATTTCCTACTTCGGCAATGGTTGAAATAGTGTTAATACCTATGTGGATTGGCATTTCAGACATATCTTAGTCATTTTTGTTAATTGCTACGCCGATAACATAAACATAATGTATTTTAAAACATCATTATTTACATATTATTATATTATAAAATAGAATCCAAATAACTCAAAAAAAAAATTTTTTTTTTTTAATAGATACCTATATAATGTACGTTTGATAATTCAAATTAATTTTGTTCGTAGTTATAAAGATTCTAATTTTTACAGTATTTAATGTTAATCTAAAAACAAACCTAGTGAATCCAATAACTGTATTCCAGTTTCTTGGCTATTGGAGTGTACCTCGCTTACACTTGTATCATTGCTATCACATTTACTGGCCCTATTTGTACGTTCTATTATTTCTCTTTCAATCTCACTAATTTGCCTTTTCATCAACAATACCTAAACATATAATTCTATAAAAATTGCAAAATATAAATTATACATTACATACAGTTGGATTATTGTTATCTGTATCACTCGTGTGACCACTAGATAATCCATCTTCTAAAACCGGCATGGTTATAGATGTTACACCACATAATGGAATTAGATGTTGACCATCTACCATAGAAGATGATTCTCCATCACTGCCTATACCAGCATCTTCACAATCTGTTACTTCAGGTGATAAAGTCACATTACGACTATACCTTCCAACACAGCTCTAAATAAATATTTATTAAACAATATAATTTTTTAATACTTTGTCTTTAAATAATCATATATATATATTCAATAGTTTATACATACTTGATGAACTCCAGCTAAACATCGAGAACCATCTGATGACGAATCATGTTTATGTGGAGATAATTGAGAACTTTTGTGCACATCTTCATTAGATAGATGCATACCAACATAAGTATTACCTTGTTCAGATACAGGTATTCTTCTTCGTAATTCATATTCCAAATCCTAATGAAATTACGATTGGTTACAATTATTATACCAATAATTAACAAATATTAACATAATATATAGAATAGTTAATTCAAATAAATATCAATTTGGTTCAATAATTTGAAAATGTAAGAACAATTTTTAGTTTTTAAGAGAATTATTATATATTTTGGAATACAAATATTATTGTATAGGCACCTGGAATTGTAACTGTTGAGTATCTTGATTTTCAGTTCCAGACTTGAAAAATTCTTCTAAAACTTTTCTAGTCTCTGAGAATTCATATAAATAATCAAAGTTCATAGTTGGAGATGGACTGGAAGACCTAGAATCATCTTGAATCACTCTCTGAAAAAAAATTTAATTAAAAAAATAGAATATTATTCATGTTACATAAGTATACTTGAGGAAATCCAGGTCGAGGCATATAAAGTGTAGGAGATGACAATAAAGATGGCATTGATTGTTCTTCCTCCCTATACTGTTTTGGTGATTCAATAAAATCATTTGTCTGTACTTCACATTGAGATCTAACTAATCCATCAGTGTTTTCAGTATTTGATATTTCTGAACGATTACTATTTCCAATCAAATTTATATCTCCATTTTGACTAGTCTGAAAAATTATTTAAAAAAATATATACTAGTAATTAATCATAAATTTAAAATAAATCTTATACATACTTTATAATTTAAATGGTGTTGACAAGAATCAATAGTTTGGTAGGTATTTTTATGGTGATGTATTCCATAATGGCTTATTGAGGTATCATGAACTTTATCCCATACATCATTATGTATATCATCAAATAAAACCGGATCATCTAATTCTAATTATAAAAAATTATAATTAAATAGGCTTATTTATATATAATATTATTTTTAATCAATTACCTAAAGATAGTGGCCGTTGATGCTTGGTAGATTTTACATCAGTAGAAAACACTGTTTCCGAAATGTCTCTTGAAGATTCAGTACTTGGAACATCTAGTCCTCTTTAAAATAAAACAATTTTCAATATATAAAAAATTTAGAAAATTATTATTAAATTAGAAAAATTTATAAATGTGATATACCTATTGCGTAGTTCCCATATCCGACCCGGTGATTTAATCCAGTCAACTTCTGTAGGCAAAGGTAATTGACGAATTTTTCGCCCAGGTTTACTTCGACTTTGACTATAAACTTCTCGACCTCCAGCTATTTCTATTATTCTGTAACACAACATGGTATGAATTGTTACACTTGTTTTTAATTTACATTATCATTAAAAAATAATAACAATAAACCTTGAATCTCTCAATTTGTATGTAGATTGTTGTGAAGCCAAATTTACTTTATTTGAATTTCTTGTTCGGTTGGTAGCCCCAACATCCACATTACACATGACACCCGATTCACTTGATGCATTTTTGATATCAGATTCATCATCTTCATCTTCATCCATGTTTTCATTAATTTCTTCTTCATCGTCTTCAATACTGGTCTCTAATGATGAATCTTGACTAGCGTCACTATCACTTCTTCTGCGACTTCGAAATTTTCTTATACCACGGATACTACGCTTCCTTGTACCATTTCCCCGTATGTTATCACACCTACAATAATATCAGACAATTGTTTATAATTAAACTTAAAATAAAATTAGGAATTTGAATAATTTATACCTATTCCTTTGTCGTTCATTTGATTGAGTTAAATCCATGTCATGATCTGTGTCGTTGTCACAGAGGGGATTCAGATTTAAGTCTGTGGATCGCACAGTAGTTGGACGACATTTAGGGAAAAGCTTTGATAAGTCATCGTTGTCCAATTTCAAGCCTATCATAGCTTTTCAAAATACGGGTCCCACCGTTTGTGAAATCTAAAGCATAAACATAATTAACTTTAGAAAACAATCACTTATTATTAAACAAGAAAATAAATAGTTAATATAATGTCAATATTGACTATTGTAATCCTAAAACAAGTATAACAATTATGGATTTTACTGGAATTGACAAAATATTTTCTAAAATATTTAAAAACAATAGTGGATAGATGTTGAAATTGGTTTTTCTTACAAGAACAGCAATCATTACTAACATATGCAATTTGGCTACATTGTAGTTGTTATGGTAACTAACAACTAACATTAGAAGTTCAAGAAAAGATCAATTAGTATTTAGTTTATGCAACAGACTCAACAGGCACTATTGTATTTTTATATTTACAGTCAAATATTTTATATATTAAGCTGCATCCACACCTAGAATTTGTTGGAATGTACGTCAAACATTTAATTAGTATGGAAGCGTTTCAAAATGTTTTTTTTTTTTGTCAATAGCCTAAATAATTCTGATAATATTGAATCACCTTGAGTAATGTTATGTATTTGAAAAAAAAAACTATTTAGGTATTTAAAATTTGTAATTAGCATCATGATACAAATAGGTACCCAATTTAATTTTTTTTACACTCCCTTTTGTATATTTACGTATATGTAAGTATTAGGTATATCTATAGTAATATTAATAATATAGTAAGTAGTAACCGAGAGGTAAACCACTAATACAAATTTTGTACACCAGATTACTGATTATTAAAATTTTCTAGATTATCAAAGATTATCAGTGATTATCGTGAGATTACTATGATTATCAACTATAGTTAAATTACGTTAAATTATGAAAAATGCATAA
>JAIPRL010002339.1:37624-61823 GCA_025469235.1 Pemphigus obesinymphae | reverse complement strand
AGATTTCTTTTTCTTTTTTTTTTTTTGGGGGGGGGGGGGTGAAAATGTACAAAAATAAGCCAAAAAAAAAAAAAAGGTAATCAACTTTTTCCCCATTTTTCCGACTAAAATCTTATTAATTTATAGTTTGCCGACTTAAAATTACGAAAAATACTTTATTGCTGCTTTACCAATATTGCTCTTTTTCCACAAAATTCCAAAATACTTCATTCAAAACGTGAATACACTAAAAAAAAAAAAGTCCATCGACTTACACTATTTGCCGACTGAAATTAATTTTGCTAACTGAACTTAATTTTGCCAACTGCTTTCCGAAGTTGGAGAGGGGGTGAGACACCAGACATGGGGACCGCATTAAAATCTACCGGTTTGAACGAACACCCCTGTTTTATACTTCGTAATAATCTTGTATTTTATGTGATATTTTTATGACCACCTGTCGATATTACCTACCTATATTATAATATATAGACTATTTAATATAATATGGATAATTTCATAAAATATAATATAGGTACTAGTTATAGATAGCCGGTAGGTAATTATAGATACCTGTATAGGTATTAATAGGAAGTATACGTACTTATTTCGCTCGGTTTATAGGAAATATTTTTAAATTTGATTATCCGCGGTAATATATTTACAATCCAATACCAATATTTTATACGAGAAACTACCGATCTGAATGAGAAACTCATTTTATAAAACGTCTCGAGTTTAGCGGAAATTATAATAATTAATAGTAATTTTTTTTTTTTTTTTTAATGAAGAAAGTATTATAACGAGTAAATAGGTATAACCGATAGCGTAAAACGAAAACTTATTATAAAAATATGTATTTATTGTTTCCAAATAAACTGTGAATTGTGTACATCTTGAAAGTGTATAGGGCCTAGGGTTGCCATATGTTCCGGTTTAGCCGGGACACTATCGGTTTTAAACATTGCATCCCGGTGGAATCCAACTTCAATATTTAATATTAACGTTTTTAATTTTTACTATAGAAAAACATGTTTGAAAATTATATAATTGGTAGAATTACATATCTATTTTCACACAGCCATGGATATTATACCCACTTACTCCAAAATATGCAGTTATTATTTGAAATTATATAAAAAAAATTTTTATAAATATTGATTTTATAAATTACATTTGTAATATTAATAAGTATCGACAAAAAAAAATTTTTCGAACAGTTTAAAATATTTGAACAATTGTTTAAAGAACAAAATGTCAAATTCGAAAATGTTACTTTCGAAGATCATTGGCTATCACTTATTAACTTTTATACATTTTAATGAACTTAATATAAAAGCAATATAGATGGACGTTGAATTTTCTTTTACTTAGCCTGATTCAAATACAGCAGTAGTGTTCACGTGTTCTCATTGATGAATATTGAGGGTACTATAGAATGGACAATTTAGAATATATGGATGACATTTGACATATTTACAGTAGTTAGTAATAACAACGGAATAATAATCAAACTAAGTTTTGATAACTATATCAAATTTTTGAAACTTGTTTTAAAACAAAAAAATATATAAAAAAAAAATTAAAAAAAGATCTTTAAAGAACTTTCCTGGCCATTAAAAACATTATAAATATTTAAATATTTATAATGTTGATAATAATGATCAGAAAATGGGGTCATGTGTCTGATTAGATCGAGTCTTCAGGTAAAAGAGTTTTCAACAGAAATAATATAACATTTTATAAAGTGTAAATCAAGAAAATTATGTTAACTATTTGGATGGTCGAAAGTTTACTTAAAACTATTAATTTATTTTTTGTCCCGGTTTTTTGAAAGTAAGATATGGTAACCCTAGTACAGGCTATATAGCCGTATATAGGACCTATATAATCGTTCCAATGTTTGGAATTCTTTTTTCCACGGAATTTAATGTACCTACTTTTGTCTCGGCGGAGTAGGTAAATTACATAGGTATATACCTACCTACCTACATATTATAACGCTGACGACTGCCAATACACGAACGCGGTACCTATACGATATTATTATCTGTCTTTAACCACGTCTGTGTCGAAAATTACATTAAATTCCCTTCGCGGGTAACGCGATGGCAGAGAAGCAGCGGCTTCGACAAGGTAGGGTCTTATTTAATTCAAAACATTCTTAATTCAATTTTTTTTTTTAATTTTAGAGATAAACGCTCGCAGATAAGAGCTATAAATAGTGGGGGAGGGTCTCCAGCACTTTTGCGGCGTCAATAATTGTTTTACGTTAAAAATTCCGACGGGAGGAGAGAATGCAATTTAACGTTTATTGCTATATTGCATACCCTTCATAAAGAATTATAACTACAAAAATACTGTACCGTACCGTTATATAATATGTAAAGTTACATAGGGGACGCATTTTCATATTTATTGAATTGTTTTAATTTATTTGGCTATACTACCTAATAACTAAACGTCCCGCTAATTTATAAAATAACTATTTTATCAATTTTCAATGTGCAATCACACATTAAAGTGATTTCTATTCTTCAATCGTCCATAATTAATAAATATATACATTCGATGAAGTAGATATATAGTTTATAGATATATAGTTTATAGTATCCAGTTGAAATAGGTACAGTAAAAAATTTCCAATCGCCGAAAAATCATATTTAAAATTGTATTAGATATAGATATGTGTATTATGAAAATATTATTACACAAGAAATGTTTTCAATATTATTAAATGATAAATTGGATAAATGTTGAAAATTTTAAATGTACATTCAAATGAGAGAAGTATACTTAAACCGGCGAAATATATCAATTTTTTTCTTCGTAATACAATAAAAATGTACAACTAAATGAAAGAAAAATGTTCAAATTAGTGAAATATTAAATTTTTTATATACAGGTACCTAATATTTAAAATAAAAATAACGAATAGCAATGAAATTTTCAAATGCATAGGTAGGTGGTATACACTATAATATAGTGTATAACCTACAACCTTTATAGTCTTCAAGCTTTTTGACTCGCGACCCATTTTTTTACATGTCGGCTTTGTTGTCTTGAAAATTTAAAAAAAAAAAAGAAGTTAAAATTGCTTAGTACATTAATATGTCATTGTAGAAGTACTGTTATAAACACAAATTTATATTTTTGTAGATGGTATTTAATTTTTATAATATGTGATTATGATACGTATACATAAACAAAAAATATTATGTGATATTTGATTGACCGTTTTTCCATCTCTAGTTGATTTTACACAGTATGCAACCATTACAGGTGCAATTATTACATCCGATGTCATACCAAATATACCTACTATTATATGTACCTATGATTTTTTGAACTGTATTTTCATTTATTCATTTAGTTTGCCAAGTAACATTTTTATACCTATTAATAATATTGATTTTTTTTTTTCAATTAAAAAAAAAAAAAAAAAGAGACTTATTTCGACCCACCAGACCACTGCACTGCACTATAAATGCACTACGTCTACACGAGATCGTGATATAATATTATTATGTTGCGACTCGTGAGAATCGCGATTTATTTAAACGCTACAAAAGTGTAAAGCGGCTAAAAAATGACTATAGATACATAAAGTGGAATGATAATCTCGTGCAATACGATATTTTAGCGGGCAAATTCGCAGTTTTTATATTATTACGATATGCGCGGAAACGTAATATTATACAAATATCGTTGCGCCAACTGCTACCGTATACTTTTATGCTCGTACACTTATAACGTTACTCGTATTGTATAGTGCATATTATTATTATACACGATGACAATATCGGGTGAGAGCAATATTCGACATAACACCATATCGTTCGGTCCGCGTAATTTATATGACTGCGTATCGTACTCGATGTAGAACGTTGTTAAATCGTTTTTTTTTTTTTTTTTTCCCCCCCGACCGGAGGAATAGGTCCACAGTGTACGTATTCTACGTGATATGTACGTATGAAATGTATGTATGGCATGACGTACTATATTTTATATTTTTATCGTCTAAAACGTCCATCGTCCCAAAAACACACGCATAATGTTATTATACCTATAGGTATATATGTATATTATATATTATATACGCCGTCGCTATTATAATCGCCTCGTATTATTATTTCCATAAAGACTGTGTAGTTTTTGAATGAGCCTATTAAAAATACAATTTAACCGGATGCTGCTGCTGCTGCTGCTGCTGCTGCTGCCCTCGGATGAGACCCGATATTATTTCCTCCGTTAATCCCACAGTAATGCCGTAAATTATTATACAACGCATTGGTGTTCACCGTCTCCAGCACGAGATTTAGACATAATATAACGACAGCCACGACTCTCACACAGTATAATATTTATATATATGTACATTTTAATTTTCGATACAACTTCGTCACGGCGATCGTTTCCGATTGAAATTTCGACCAGATACAGTGAACACATACAGGGTGCTTCACTAGGCATATTATAATGCACGTCATTCCATTTTTAACCAATATTATCAAGAGGCGACGTCACGCTTTTTAAGGGATTGCGTATAGGCAATGAATTTAACACCGATTTAAGAAAATTGAAAATTAAACAATTTAAAGGCGTTCATTGTTCAACCATACTATATATTATATATTTTTTTTATATCAATTAATAATTTTTTGATCAATCCCGACAGTAGGTAAGTTTAAAAAAATTAAAACACGTCTTTTCGACTATTGTAATAATTATAATTTGAACTGTAGCCGCATTCAGAAGAATCATAGTTCGTAGATCATATTAATGTTGATAAATATAAGAGAAGATTTTTCTGCACGTTTTGTCACAGGCTTTATTGAATATATTTTGTTATAGATATTAAATGATTACCTACATAATCAATGACTTATTAAAAAATATAATATAATGTAATATATTAACAGTTATACAAAAATGGCTGATAAAACATCAAAAGCGTTATCGCTTAAATCAGTATTCGTTAGTATACGGCCATTCTAGTCTTCATAATCAATATCTAAATCACGTTTTACGATCGATTTTCTGTCTTATTTTTCAACATTTAAAGTAGATATATTAAAAAGTTAACATCTAAGTATATATTGTTTAACAACACTTCGATTTTTGTATATCACTTGAAAAATGTCATGGGACAATATTGACTTTTTAAATAATAGCCATCCTTTTTTACTAATTATTATATAGGTAATTTTTCTGAAAATGTTTATGTATCAAAACCATTGATTATAATATTAAATATACAGTTGATATAATAAATAATTGAAACGTATTAGCGTAAAACATATTCGAGTATATATATGTACCTATAACTAGGTAAAATTAACTATAAAAATTAAACTATTTTACTACCTATGGTATAAACATTAATGATTACCCTTCAATTATGTACCTATATCCCTTATTACTTATTAAACTTTCCAGCGTTAAATTTAATTCTTCGTTTAAACCTCTTTATTCCGTTCCTTTATGCACCACAAATTATTATTCCAAAAACCAACTGCTTTTTAAAATGTTGCGTAGTGCTAATGAGAAGCAATCCTTTTTATTTTATTTGAGATTGATATATGTATGTATAAAACGAGCTCACGCCCAACGTAAATTTATAATGTTTATATTTTTTATTAGTTCATACAATTATTGCATTTTTATATTTATTTGAGTTGTACTTCAGAGACCCGTAATTTAAAATAAAATAAACCGACATCTAACACTGAGTATTCAACGAAACTATTATTCTCAGTATATTACAAACTAAAATAACTTGATTTTGAAACAACAATATTTTCAGAAAAATTACATAAATAAGAATAAATTATTATTCGTAGCAGAAATTAGTGGTTAAAAAGAAAGATTTTACCTGGACAAATCGACCTGAATGTAAAAAAAAATATATAGCATAATATATAGGTACACGTAAACATCCCAAAAATAAAGGTTCCAAAAATATGTATATAATTATGTAAGTAATGATTAAAAATGAGGTGAACATTGAGCATATCTAATGAATCACTCTGTATGCCTATACCACCTATATTTATAATATTACATAAGTACTACAAACATGTAGTTTAGATTGGTAAAATAATGGAATAAAAAATGCTATTATGATCCAAACGATTGTGTATATTATTAGGTGACCGTTGTCGTTTATTTTTATTAATATTATTATTGAATTCCACGGCGGCGGTCAATTAAATGATTGATATCAATTGGCGGTGGCCGTTGATCCCCCGCGGACGGAGAATAAGGCCCTGGCGGTGCACGCCGTCGTGTTATTATAAACGGTCGTGGAGTGGGCTCATCCTGCACGCCCACGCATCCGCCGGTGATGGTCACGCGCCGTACAACTTGAACTTCCTCACGTACTTGCTCACCGCACCCTTGGCGCAAGGTTTGAGCGCCACGCACGTGGCCACGTCCTCGGGCTGTTCCTTCCATAGGACGTGGTGCACGCTGTCCGTGCACAACGCCTCTACCGTTTTCAACAGCGCCGGTTCGTCGGGTACCTGTAAACACGTAAATATGTAATATAGGTAGGTATATCATTATTAAAAGGGTAAATGTAACGCATTGACAAAAAAAAAAAAACCTATTACTATTTCTTGAAATCCGTTAAAAATTACCGCAAACCCGAAAAAGTATAAAATAACAACAATTCCAAAAACCTAGTCCTTCGGTCCCCGGACAAGACAAGTAGGTATACAGTATTATTATTTTAAGCTCGAAAGATAAATATTGTAGCGTTCAAAAAACCGTCAATTTTCGAGATTTTACAACTGTAAAACGACGTACGACCAAACTATTATTGTATTTATATAAACCGGAGACAATTTTTAATTTCATAAATATAGTAAATACTGGTGGTCAAAAGCTCTGATTTGGTAAATACTCGTATTTTAACCCTTTTAAATTCTCATAATTATTTCCTAATTTTTAATTAAATAACAAAAATCTATTTCGTCAAACAAATATTTTTTTGGAAATTTTCCATTATTTTCGGTAGTTTTCCTACACGCGTACGAAAAACTTAGGGGAAATTCGGTTGGTCGTCCGAACTATTCCGTTGGTCCACACTATTCGGTTGGTTTGAACTATTCGATAGTTCGAACTATTTATTTATTTTATTATTTATGATATGTTTAATCATTTAATAATATGTATTATAGAATTAATTATGTAAAATATAAAATGCGTATATTTCTACTTTATCGAAGAATTCGATTTTTAGAAAAAAACCTTTTTGGAGCTTATATAGTTTTAGAAAACAATTGTGGAATTAGAATTTGTTTGTAGGACAAGTTTAAAATTTATGACAATTTAAAATAATTTTGCTCTGTTTTACTTATATATCCGTTCATACATATTATATTGTGTACGTACTACGCCACGAAGTCTCGTGGTGAAATACGACGATATAGAACGAACGGATTTCGGTTCGATACTGTTGAATTTTTTTCACATTTTTAATAAATAAATTAAATTTATTTTTTTGTCAAGGTCACTTACTACCCAAGTCATGAATTAAAGTATTTTTTGATAGCTATTTAAGTCGAAACATTTCTTTTTCTAGTTACTTGTAACGTGGTGTTTCACAGCGAATCAGGGGATATTTTTTCGATTTAAACTACTGTCCGAGTGAGCAAAGCGAGAGTGACCCTGCTCGATTTATAAGAGCAACCGATATAAATACACTTAAATTGTATTAATTTAACCTATTGACTATTACCTACTCAACGTGGTGTTTCACAGCATATCGATATTTAATTTATGACTAAGTCTATTTTACATTAAAAAAAACTGTCAATATTATAGAAAATATAATATATTTGTGTTACGTTTGAAACAATTATTTTAATATACTTAATAAGGAAAATTATAAAAATACTAAAGTACTAGCAGTAGATATGGTATCCGTCAATAAATATAGCGGACAATTGACCGCGTGCGACAATTGGTAGTAAAAATTAAAAAATTATAATAATTATTAGGACTCGGGACTTAATGCTCTATATACGCTTATACATAAAACAATAAACAGTAAAGCCCAGAGTTAAAATTGTTAGATTATTTTAATGAATTCGATGTACCATATATGATGACGATCGAAATAACCATAGAATAATAATAGGCAGTCAATTATAATAGTCAATACCTATACAAATTAATACAATAAATGTGTTACAAAAGAAAGAACAAGTAAACCGTATGAAAATTTAATAATATATCACCTGGATTGAACCAACAAAAAACATTTATAAAGACCAAAGTGCTAAACTTCAAAAATAAATTATGTTTAAATTATCAAAATAGGTCAATCGAAGACTATCTTTGAAGTACTGCGTATAACTTTCAACTACAAGTTTAATGTGTTTTTAAATTTTTTTTTTTTATATGACTCAATTATTATTATTATTATTATTTAATTTTGTACCTATATTACTTTTTTCTAACAACTTGCATATTATAATCCTATGTTAGACCAATAATTAGATTCTATGTATAATAAATATTATAAAGAATAATAACATAATTGGGTTTTTATTTTTTATTTTTTATGACACTACCAATTGTCGTACTATCAATTGTCGCAAACGGTCAATTGTCGCGCGATCAATTGACTGCTATTATAATTGCCACACAATCAAATTGTCGTAGATATACTATTTATTCAAATACGGATATTGTTAAAACTTAAGAAAAATGTAATTTAAATAATGCAAAATAAAGTATGCTTTGATTAATGATATATTATTCTACAGTTTAAACCAAGAAAGTTATGAGTTTTTAAAAAAATATATTTTCGATCAACCCAATAAATACGTAATATATTATACCTAGTTTCCCTAGACGAATACGTAATTTCATGTTTTTTTTCGAAAACAATCTGCAGTAATATAAATAACACACTAAATGTACTCGATTTTATAGAGAGTTTATAAAATATTATACAATATGAATCTATACAAATATAACTTTATCATTAATATAATTTCGATGCTGCAAACGAAAACGTAATTGAAAGAATACATTTGAAACGTTTAGAAACACAATATCAAAATCAATACAGAAGTGATCGTACACGTATTTTCTCTCGAACGAAAGAACAAAGGAAAATGTAATTTGGGATTAAGTGTTGTAATATAAGAAAAGCCATATTTGGCCCACAACTGCAAAAACAATATGATAAACAAGGAGTAATAGTATAAGAGAACAATGGAACAAAAAAATCAAGATTGTTCTGAATATAAGACGGCTAGGGATAAAAGTAAATCCATATTCATCGCTATTAGCCATATATATAAGCTATATTGCTATATGATTAAAATGGTACACAGTAGGCTGGTATATCCCGTTTTGAATGCAACACCTAATTTCTCGATCGGACGGTTTTCAATTTAAATGCCGTTTTTAGGGATAGCTATAGTTATAAATATTTAATGTCATATTAATGGAAATTTCAACATTTTAATTCTTTCAGTGCACACATGCACAGTATACCCTGCTTATCTTTTAATGACAACCCATATTTTTGATATTGGATTCGGATAAAACAATTTTTTTCAAATATACCTATTCAAAAAGTTTAAAACGCTCGTACCAAGTCATGTATTTATGGATTTATATAATTTTTTTTTTTTTCTCAAGTCAGTTTAAGAAATAATTTTAAAAAAATGTAATTCAAACATTCGCTTGTAAATTTTAAACTTATTATTCTAACATTATATAAAAATTATCTTATAAAATGATTTTCGATGTGTGCTAAATTGTTTTGTCTAATGTTAAAATGGCATTAGATAATTTGTTATCTTAATCTATAGATATATCTACGTGAACACACAAAAAAAAAAAATGGGTAAAATTAACAAAATAGATTTATCCAATAATTCACGTTCTGCTTAAAGTCCTACAATATAGTTAAAATTATCAATACCAGTAAAATACCTGCAAGTATCTAAATATTAGTAATAAATATAGCTATATTCAATAGAATGGTGTACTTTTAACATTGTATAAAACTTTCAAGTCTTAAAACCTAAAATTAACTCTTTTTATGACGAAAAAACTTCAACATTTAAAATTGCTATAAATGACCAAAAATTGGGAAAAAATGTCAAAAATTTTTTACATTAACATTGTGTTAAAATACATTTTATGTGAACATTTCAAGACTATATGACCATTTACCATCTTTACGAAATTACAACTAAAAAAAACCATATTCAGTCTTAACAAAATCATGATTTTACATACTTTTGGTTGTTTTTTTTTTACGCGTTTATCGAAAAACTTTAAAAATGAAAAAATAAACTCTTTTAAATATCAGCTAGATTTCATTTTCTACCGGAAAATTTGCTGCATATAACAATCGGAGCACTCCTTGTAATAAAATTTTTAGATACAGACATAAAAAAAAACACACACTGTAAAACCAATATATTATTCTTCACTTCGCTCAGAATCTAAAAGTTGAAATAGTCCTATACTTCCACTTAACTCAGTTATAAAGTTTTGTTAAAAATAGATTGTATTGATGTTCATAATCTGAATTTTATCTCTTTTTTATTACAAAAAAAATTATCCAAATCCATAAATAAATAAGTAACTTAGTCGAATTATTACGAACTACGATCGTTTAAACTTTTTAAAAAAAATCGAAAACGGATTTTTAATTTTTCTAAATTTCAAATATCTGTAACTCGGTAAATTTTGGATTTAGAAAGGAGTTAATTGGACAAAAATATTTTTTAAATATCTAAATCCAGTGTCAAAAATATGGGTGTTTATTTAAAATAAAGCAAGTTGTACTATACGCATGCGTGCATCAAAAGCGTTAAAATTTTAAAAATTCCCCAAAAATTTTATTTTGATACTTATTAGTTATTACCCAATAATCCAAAAACGGCATTTAAATTTAGGCATCCAACCGAAATATTAAGTAATACGAAATAAACGGGACATAATGTTTATACTCACAACAAAGAAATAATAGATCTATAAAGATGTATAAAGATGACATTTTATTTGGAAAGGGTTGAATGGGAGTTTATATATTTAGAATTCTAAGTAATTTAAATTTTCAAAAATAAAGTAACTATATTAATTCATTTTAGTAAATAATAAATAACATCGATTAAGCGACAGAATGGATAGTGAATTAATGAATACTAAAAGGGTGAAACATCTTATCAAAGGATTTTGGTTGTTATAGTTAAAACGAAAAACATAAGTCTCGTCTTGAAAACTAATTACAAAGAAAAACAATTATTATTATCAATTTTAATACTATTATAATGTCAATAGAAATATGTCAAAAAAATAAATTTCACTTTACACTCAGTAAGATCTATGAATAAATTATTTGAATCATGTATAAAATAATTATATATTCAACGAAATGTTTTAATCGAATACGTTATCTGTTTACTAGAAATTATTAATTCAATCTATTAAATGTTAAATATGACATTGACGTTTTAATCGTATAAAACAAATAGTATTATAACGACTATAATCAGGGTTCAAAATAAACGTCTAAAACGTGTTTGTAACTTCTATGAAAATGCGTTTATCATTCATTGTTTAAAAATAAAACCAATAAATAGAGACCAATTTTATCAATACTATAATATGGCCCATGCAACTAATTCATATTACGCTTATATTTTGTTCCAACTCGCTATAAAAAGGTCGAAAATATATGCATTAATAATATTTTACATCTCAAGAGACACCAATTAATATTGATCCTTTCAAAATTTCAACACTAATAATGTATATACGAGCTCTGAAAATGTGTATACTATAATAAATCAATAAACATATTGTATTAAACAGCATATATTATATATGTCGTCAGTCATGATATATCAATTAAAAAACTTGTAGTGCACTCGTATAGTATAAACGTCGAAGCATCGTCGTTTTACAATATTGTAATAATTGGCATCGATGGATAACCTATATGTCATCGAAACAACAAGCCTAAACGCCATATAATATATTACATATTATAATATATATCGCACATGATCAATCAATATATAGGTCGATTAGTTTTTGTTCGTGACAATTATTATAATTTATATATTATCATTTAAATTGTCGTTATTTTGATTTGTAAGTCCGGTTAAATATTGGCACGTTGGCTATTGCTATTATACTGTCGGGTTCGAGTACATATCATACCCGTACACGATTTTATTTATAAATTATAATACCGAAAAACCCGGTAATAACCGACTTACTTCCAGGACGACTTTGTGCATATTTCCGAGGTCCTTGAGATACGACTGCGTGTCCGGATCCGAGTAATAAGTGTGCGTGACGGCGACACAGGCGTGACACGCCTGGGCCATGACGGCGCCAGACGGCCATTTAAGGGTCCTGGTCAGGTCACCCCGCACAAGTACGTATTGCACCAGGTTGCTCATCGAACGTCCTCAACCTATATTAAATCAAAATCGAAGTCGTCAGTATAATAAGTACATTAAACACGTACGGTAGCTACACGTACGCGTAAAATTCGGTTACGATGATTTTGGACGCGAATTCGCGTGGGAATTATATATATATATATATATATATTATATGCTCTTTGTATCAATTAAAAATAAATAAATAATATATATTTACGAATATGATTCAAACAGAAAAAATAAATAAAACTTCGTACACATAATAATAATAATATAGTATAATACAATACGCGTTCGATACAATTAAAATAATAATGACGTGTTTTAGACAAATATAATAAGTAGGTAATAATAATAATTATAACAATAATATAAATTTTGTATTAATATGCGTCAATCGAAAGAGTTCCGGCGCCTGTACACGGCAACGGCCCTGAGTCGTATGTCCTCAAAACACAGCCCGATGTCCATTTTCAAATTTCTCACCCGGACCTGAACGTCTTCTCGCATCAGGTCAAAGCACATGGCTATAATGCCCATTCCCAGTAATAGATAAACAAACTTGATGACCAACTTCATAGGGTGATCGACCCCGATGTTTGTCGCGCTTCCCACCGGCACGAAGTTTTCGATCCCGATCTTGCATAAGCTGGTCACGCAGAAAAACGTACTGTCCAGGTACGTCCAGTCTTCCAGTGTGACAAACGTCACCGTGCCGGTGGCCACGTAGGCTACTAGCACCCACAGGCAGGCCGTGGACGGTACGATCACTCTGGATTTCTGGGGCAGCTGTTGATTGTACGTGTCACCACCACCTGCTTTGTCTTCCATGCTACACTGATACACCCATGTGTACAACCACCGAAAAGTCTGAGCCAATACCTAATGCAGAATAACAAGAAATTAATATTTAAAAAATTTAACGAAAATGCAAAATAAAAAATAAATTTATGTTTTCTCTTAAACTGCATAAATAGGATACTCACAGAAAAAAAAAACCATTTTTATAAAAAATACGAACAGGATAAGGAAAAAATATTGAGCAAAACCATTATATACAGACAGCAAATAAGATACAGAGAAAGTATTGAAAACGTACGGACAAGATACAGAAACTATGTTTTGGGCATTCGTCTGACTATGCTTAACTCGATACAATATTACTATGTTATTAGGTAGGCAAGTACTTTTTATTTTAAATTTTAAATTGATGGCAATGAAAATATGTTTAAAAAAAATACCTAATTATTTTATATACCTACCATTGAAAATACTTCTATATCTAGGATGATTTTTTAACATGATACGTTCATTTACTTAGACAATTTTGATATTTGTGGATTTTTCAAATGTGGCAACATAATTATTATTGATAAAGCCATCTCAGGAGTGGTGAAGGTGGATTATTTGTAAAATATTATGAAGTTATAATTATTTGCATTAAAATAAATACTATGCACATTATATAACGTTAAATTTTCAATTATTTTGAAAATGTATAGTTTACCGAAGTATGCAGAAAGTATTTTATTGATACGCCTACAAAAGAGTCACGAAAAATGGATGATACGTCTATTAAAAAAACGATAACAATTACTATATATACGAATATATTAAAATATAAAACTATGAAAATTAACTACATTGGCAATGATATACATTTCAAAACTGTGGCGAACGACTTATAGAGTTAACAATCGCTATTCGTTAATCGCAATGACGACCAGTTATCATACTTAGATCTTACGGTTTTGGATACATAAAACATAAAAATTTAACATTTGCCAAAACGAACAGAATACGATAAAATAAAAACCAGTAAGAAATAAACTGGAAATAGCTTTTTCTTTACTACCTACGCAAAAACTCAAGACACCACTCAACAGATCATCGTTATTCATTATAGGTATAGGAAGTGTCATAGAAGAGTCCAACCGACGTGGTTCACGATGATATACGTATTATATTATTAGTGATTTTTTAGGGTTTATTTTACTTTTGATCGTTAAAACAACAACAACAGAACACACTACTTTGGGAACACACGTTTATACGTTACACAAAAGAGTCCCGCTAGCCAAATTTCGATAGACAACATTAACAATTTAGTGTTTGCAGTTAAAATCGGCCAGACCCTTGAAGTGTGAGCATACACTCATTAAAAAAAAACATGATAAATTTGTTCAGTCTTGACAGCTTTTAACCTTTCTGCAAAAACAATTTTAAGAAAAAACCAAAACACAACAGGAAACAGAATACATTGACCCAATAATATAGTTAAAATGTATAAAAGTTAACAAAACAGACATAATGGATAAATTAATTCGTTATCCATTTAAACAAATCTAAACAATTTAATAAGCATTGATTGATTCTGCTTAATGAAAAAATGAAAATAGTATTCCTTTTCTTTTTGAGAGATGGGAAAGAATTTGAAAAACGTTTTAAATCAAATTTTGTAATTGTATAGATACATTTTAAGTATTAATATATTTAACTATAAAGTCTATTTATAAGCTCAATGTATTTTATGTTACTATTATTTATTATAGTATATTAACTGACAACCGTCCGCCATAAAAATGTTGTCATATCTTTCTACTATTTGCCGACTGCTTTCCGAAGTTGGGAGAGACACCCCTCAAACCCACCCCCCGACGTCCATGTGTCTACTAAAATAATGTTGCCCCTATCTAAAATAGTAAAAACTGTCCACTATAAAAATGTTGTTATATCTACCACAGTAAAACCTATAGTGTCCGACAACTACTATATATTTACTACACACATTTTAAACCTGTATCGACAAACGGATTTGCACTAAATAATAACCTCGATCACGTTCACGAAGATTTCACTACTTTTATCATACCTTCATCGGCTTCATCACTATAAGTTTATCTGTGTATCAGATATATGTATCTAGTAGTATCATACGTCCTACCCCTAGTTCAATAAGATACACCCATTGATCCATGCTTGATATAATGAACCACCTTAAAATATGACATGTCGTTAGATAAAATAATAGGAAAAAATTATGGATTTTAAAAATAATTAACAACGTTCTCCCGTACAAGTTTTTCGTTATAATTCCAGAAGATAGAATGTTGATATATTTTGCATTTGTTGTTATAAGAATGTTTATACAATGTTTAAATACGAGTATAATATAATCGTAATAATCGAAAGAGAATGTTATTATATGGGTTATTCGTTACATACAACGAATACCTAACAAAATTCAGTTTTCGAAAATCGAATTGATGTAAATACCTATTTATACTTTTACACTATACATTATTTAATACAAATAGGAACATTATTACATTATACAAATATGTGATTGTACCATGTGAAAATAACAAAAAAAATTATATTATTGACTACTTATTGCTGTTTTCTATTCAATAACTCAAAACGAATTCTAATTTTGCAATCCCTATTATAGGTTATAGTAGGTATAACTCGGATGATATGATAAGGTAATGCGATTAATATAGAATGATTAAAAAAATTAGGTACAAATAATTTCTAAAAAAAATTCATAGTAAAATGTATTAGAAACGAAAACGATTATTTATTTATTATTATTATTATTAGTCATCTAAATAACTTAAACCTGTATTAATATTCTAATGTATCTACCAGGTTTATTTTCAAAAATTGTTTGTCAAGTAAAGTATTTTTAAAAATAAAGACATTTTGCATTGTTTTTCATGCCATCGCCGTTCTAACTCTGGTTACATTAACGACAACAATGATTGCTCTATAATCTATATAAATATACCTACAAATACATTATGATTTGTAACGCACCTTTCCCATGTTGCGGAAGTAGAGGACGTACAGCGGAATACCGAATACAGCATACACGACAGTGGCGGCCTTACCCCACTGGGTCTTGGGTACAACGTTGCCGTAACCGTTCATAGTGAATATTGACAGGGAGAACATGAGCGCGGCCGAGAACGACCACGTCTCCTCGGTGGTTTTGCCGTCGTAACCCTTCTTGACGATCAACGCTAACTTCTCCTCGAAGTGCTTGAGGGCGCCGCTCACCTGGTGCTTCCAGTTGGTGTAGTTGAGAACGTTAAACGTGCTAGTGGCATTCCACACGTTCGCCGAACAGTTGTGTCGGAGCAGCTCGACCGCTTGCCGCTGCTCGTCGCCCGCCTGTCCCTCGATCTGTATGAAGCAGAACGCACCCACCACCGCATAGCCGACCACCAACCCGCCGACTCCCACCTGCGTGCACATGAACGCCACCAGCTTCCGGCAGCACTCCTTCAGCCGTTCCTTGGGGTTGTCGGCGCCACCGGCGTACGCCGCCGACGACGACCCGGTGCTGCTCTTGTCGCCCACCGGCACCATTGCGCGCCGCCGACTGACCCGTACGACGTACGCACCGCTACCACCGCTCATCCGCCTCCGACGCTGTCGCTCGTCCGTGCCAAGGATATAGTATAGCATAGAACGCGCGTACAGAAATAGAAAACGGCGCGTGCCGCCGCCCGAGCAGCTAAAAATGTGCAGTGCGCGTGTACGCGACTCGATAATAATATAATAATATCACACGCACCGTCGCTGCCCCCCAGATGTTTCCCGAATATGTGCGTTTTTTTGATAGACCCGGCGGAACTGTATAATATTTTATAATAATTACTATATGAAACGACCGTAGTAAAAAAAAAAAAAAAAAAAACACTATATATATAACACACGAGCCAGTGTCATTATAGAGGGATGATACAGGTGATAAATCACCCACCCCAAGACATATTTCGTCACACGCCGTAAATTAAAAAAAAATATATTTAAATAAATTGAAATTTGTACCACGATAGTATAGTATAATCACATTATAGTTGAAATCAGAAAATACAATGTTGTGATTGTATTTGATTACCGTATTATAGATACCCGTAAAGAGAATGATTGACGGTTGTAAAATCGTTTGAAATATAATTTATGACTACCTATCCTATAATTAATGCACTTTACTCCATTTTAAAGTTCATTTAATTACGATTGGCCAGCGTCAACGGGAATCTAAGACAATTGCCTTTCTTCCTCATTTAGTTCGTGAAAAATGCTGTTTCCTTGAATGATCGAGATTTATTTTTCAAATATACATTTTATTGACGTGGTATTTTCGAGTCTATCGGCCTGTGATCGCCCTGCAAAATGCATGCGGTCGCTCAGCTCACTAGGCTGGTTAAAATCGGGACCGTATACTTTTAAGCGGAGACCATGTTGTCTCCCCTTTTCGGTGTACTACTAAATGACTATATACATGTACGTATAAAATGTGATTTAAGCCATAAGCGACGGTGCGACGTGCGTAAAACGTAACGAAAAACCCGTAAGCGACACGCGTAAATATACAACATTACAACGTAGAGAAAACTCGACATACGTATAAAAAAAAAAAACGTCACCTAACTCCAATAAAATTGTTTACACATTAGGTACGAAGAAAAACGTATGCATCCGATCACATGCAATCTCGCCGGTTTGATTCTGTGCGTTCTAACGCACTAGCTCCTAACCTAAAATTAAACTGTAGGTACACAAATTATGGCACCATCTACACTATATTATACGATTGAACGCATACGATTCTTCTCCGCCGTAGCGCCATATGTCCGTTCATAATCACGTGTGATACAAAAACAAAAATATAACACATAATATTATGCATGCAATCGAAATGGAGTGTGATACAATATGATGCAATCATGTAGAGTGTGAAACCTAGCGATATACGTGTACATACCTATGAAATTTGATGTCAACATTGATATAAAGGACACGTGAACATTTTTACTGAAGACCCACACGAGTCGAACGGAATGCTGAAACACAGATTTTGTATTTTGATGCCTTTGTATTTGAGATATATGAACTTGAGGCCTTTAAGTAACCTTTTGACCATGTCGTATCAACAATTCTATTATACTATAAAACTATTAATTATTATATACATACACTGCACTGCACAAATAATCATTTAAAATTTCAAACGACTCATTATAGGTACGACGAAATTAAAATAAACCCTAACGAAATGTATAATATATGATTCATAATCCGTATAAAATGTTAACATTATGCTATTTTTTTTTTAGTAATTTCTTTATATTATTATATACTATACCTAAAATCAAAATAGATAAATTTGAAATTTAAGTATAAAAGTATTATGCTGGCCGTTTCTCTAACAGCTAAATATTAATTCACATTAATACATCGATATTAACCAGATAAAAAATAAGGAATAATGGGCGAACAAGTTCCTTTGGTGAATGATGATACCTATGTATGAATCAAATGGAGACAATTGACAATAAAAATATGTTACCTACTAAATGCTAATATTCTATTGAAGGTGCTGTTATTCGTTTTATAAGCACATATGTACCTAGGTATATTATATTATGGTTATAAACATAAACGGACGCAGAGGTTATACTTGTTATGCCGTATGCGGTCATACCCTATAATCATATTAAACATAATAAAGAAATTATTAACGAAAAAATAGATAGGTACCACTTTTTATTAATAATATTATCACAGAATAAAAGAACAGAGTGGTCACTGATAAAAATGTACACAAGAAGCATAGGACGGTGCCAAAACCAGTCACCATGTTTTCGATGCGATTATTTTACCAATGTTTATACCGTGTTTAATGGTTTATATCACATAATAATAGGTTTATACCAAAAACATATAAATATATGGACCGATAACAGAGAGAGAGAGGTCCGAAGATTATTATTGTTAGAAAGAAATGAAGCACGGTTTAAAAGTAGTTAACCGTTATTCTATGGTTTAGTATAGTATAAGTTTTACATTTATCTCATATAGAGAATACATTTAAATTGATTAAGTAGGTACAATTATTTAGTCTATGCCATAGATAAATAAAATATCTACTAAGAAAAAAAGACAGCTTAAATTTCGGCTCACTTATTAAAAAACTCAAACGGTGCCACTGCACAAGATGAGATTCATATTTAGTATTCTATATAACCATGTATATCTTTTTTCTATGACTATAACAATCAGATGACAAATTTTTTTGTCCTCTGTGTGATACATAAATTCGTATACACTAAGACATGATAATAATTTAAATTTATTTTATATCGTACCTATATGACATAGTCCTACATGTATGTATATAGTTTATTCATTTATGTAGCGAGTGTTTCACTCTTAGTGCGATTGTCTATATTATAATAAATAATTAATATAATAATATATCGTGTCGAGCAGTGTAAAAAACTATGTATTTTTCAGTCGTGAAATTATTCTAAGCGCCGTCGGTTAACGGGCGAATTTCCAAATATTTTGTGTTTTTTTAACGTACAAACAACAATATATCTCACTATCTTCGAATACAAATACAGGGGATTAAACACCGACGGATGACACCGTATTGGAAAAGTACGATCGAAAAAATATTGCTCGTGGATTAATCACATTGCAAAGGCGTGTTCAAATATTAAATATGGGTATTATATTATATAGGTATAATAATGAGTTGGAGAAAAATTCAAACTCGCAACTGGATAAACACAAAACGGAAAAAAATGTTGGACCTCATCCAACAGTAGATTTGTATAACGAATGGTTTTTATCTCACTCGATAAAAATATACTTAAAACCTAAATTTCTCTCTCCTTCCTCTACCTATACTGCAAATCGAATTCAGGAATTTAACAAAGCTAGACTAGACATTTTTATAAAACTTATTTTCATATTTAGTCAACAACAAAAATTTGGAAAAATCGAAAGGAAATAAAATAATTTGTTAAAAGTTCATAATAATGTACAGCGTATTTAGTGTTTAAAGTCTGAAATATTTTATGTAAATTACACTAGATAGAGGTATGTGGTGAAATTTATTATTTTTCTACCTACAAATTACAATAAATATTGACAGAAAACTAAGGATCCCGTCAATTTAAATCTCTTTATAAGGAATAATACACCGTTTCGAAAAACATTAAATCTTTATAATTAAAGACTAAAGTAGGTAATATAATTAAAGTAAATCTAAGATTTGGCATTGGATGACGTCAGACCATAAATTTCTCCCATTTATTATTGGTTCTCACAGTACATTGAGAGTCTCTTGTGTGCATTACATGAAATGAAAGCCAATCGCAGTGCAGGCTACAGTCATCCCATCCATGCACATTACGTATAGGTATATTACTTCATAATAGAGCCTACACCCGTCGATATTTTTTCATCATGACTGTCCGTTCTATATAATATAGACAACATGCATTAATTTTTTAATTTATTGAAATTGTATTGAGTATTTCTTTAAATAAGGAACCATTCTACTTTATCACCCCTCCTAGCTCATTTAATTTCATTTAATGGATAGTATTGTATTTTTACTACTGATTCTGAATATGCAAAAATTAAATTTTGGAAATAAGCGGTTAAAAAGTTATAACAATTTTAAAATGACCGAGTTCACATAAATAACCACGTCGGGTACCTAACTTACTTGAAAAAAATATTTTGGCAAATAAGGCCCCGATTGAGAGAGGGATGATGTGATTAAACTTAAGTAAAGTTCAACTTCACTCAACAGTAAAATTTAAATTCAAAATATCCCTATTTGTTTATATTATCACACCTAAAAAGCTTCTAATATTAAATTAGCCATTTATGTATGATATATATATAAACCCGAAGGACCAAGTATTCTTAAACACAACATTATGCTATTATCGAATCGTAATATGAAAACAACGATTTTTTGACACCCGAATCACTTTTTTATAGTCATATTGACCTCAAAACCTTTATACGTTTCGTAATCGATGATATTCCAATTACTCGAGTATGAAATTACATGCATAATTTATGAGAAATCGGCCATTTTCAAACAAGGACGACCGCAGAGGGGCCTGGAAAGGGCTATAATATATATTTAGTAAAGTAAAATCAGAGCTGTAAATAAGAAAAATCCATGGTGTGTGGGGGGGGGGGTATTCCGACAAAATGGCTGACGAAAAACCTCTCCTTCAAAACGTAAATAAGTAAAAAAAAACGTGTACAATACGAAACTGACTAATAGGTTTCTGCTGTATATTATTTCCTAAGTGGGGAGTGAGGACCTGACCCACAAAAAAATTTTTGACCCGATTAAATTTTGTACAATAAATAATAATACTAACATATTATGGTATTATTGTTTTTAATTGCTCGAATGGAAATATTACCAATTTATTTTACTTTTATTTTTAAAAAAACTTAATATCGAAAATATTGGTATTTAGTATTTACTATTTAGTTTTAGTAGTTTCATTTATAAATAATTTACAAGAAACTAAATAAGTCAAGGATACTTCACAATGGAATTGGTTCGAGTGGATCATTAATTTTGGTAGGTCCACTGAGCAATTTGAGGAGAGAAAGCTTGAAAGAGCTGAGCCCATCAAATAACGTATACTTACCAAAAATATATAAATAGTTCCTTTGAATCGAAAATCTAATCCATTCCTATCCGAAAAAGTGTATAGGTACAAACATAGAAATGTTTTTCTCACCTATATTATAACTGTACATTTCTATATAGAATTTTATTAGGTACCTAATTATTACTTTACAGTTTACAGCCCTGGTAACTAGGTAATTATATTTATCTACAGCCTACAGGTCTATATAATATATTTTCCTGTAAAAATGTAGGTATATATTGTATATTCTATAAAATGTGTATAATTTTTTATAAAATCAAAAAAAATGTTGCATTACAAAAATATTAGAATATTCATGATTTATTTATTAGGAAATGGGAATGCTAATGATTATTAAATAAGACAGTTTAATATATTTTTATCATAATATACATACTTAATAATACAATAATAATAATAATAATAATAATCACATACATACTTTTAAATCTAGATATTATATCAATATAAAAACTTTAAACAATAATTCGATGGTTTTTCAAAGTTGACCACAGTGATGCTATTTTATTTATATTCAACTATGTCTTTTTCTATACTTAAAATCATAAGGGAACTCAATTTATCATCACTTATAGATGATCTCAAATTATTTTTATTAGCCGTAGTTTGCTAAATGGTCTTTCATTTATCGCTACACTTACTGGTGCAGATAATGCTAATTTATATATTTTATTTGCCCATGGCAAAATATGTTTCATTTCTTCCGATTTATTTATAGGATTATCAAATGTAATTTGACAAATAATCTTGACACATTTCCAGCAATATTTCAATTTCTGCTTAAACGGCATCAATGTCTTTGCATTTGGTATCTGGAGGAAATAATTCCAGGGCATTTTTAATAATATTAAGTGAAATATTTTCTTTTTTTATAAGATGTTTATGAGAACATTTGAAATAAAAGCTTTATTATTCCAATGCAACTTTTCAAATTGCCTTTTGGTAAATGTATTAATGTTGGCAGGACACATTTAAATTATTTTCGGTAAAAAGTGTTCACTTTTTTTTTTTTTGCGGCTTCAAAAAGATTTTTGGAAACATCAAAATGTTTAGTGTTTATTCATTGTGTACTGTTTTTGTTTGTAATCGTTGTCAAATGTTTGACCACAATCAAGATACTAATTTAATACACTTTTGTCTGTTACTTTTTGTACTCTCACAATTATTGGTATCCATTATTAAGTATTATTTTAATTATATTAGGTATTATGAAAAACAATACTAAAAATCGCAAAAAGTCAAAATGACGAAAACAAATAAAATCACCGACTATGGAACACAGAATGTTACAACAAAATGTGAAGTGCACATTAGTTATTAGTTATTACACAGACACGTGTCATTATGATAATTTATCAATAAATATTAATAAAATAATTGTAATAGTAGGTAGGTACTATAATATTATATATATAGTACCTACTATTACATAATATATTATATAGACGTGTGGTAAATAAGCCCGTCTATTTTTAGAATATAATGCTATTGGTTATCACTGTTATCAGTCATTCTGCGGATCGCGGCGGCCATATTATGTCAATGTACATAATATTATTTTATATTTATCAGCTAATATGTATTCAATATAGATACGATTACACGAATAATAATAATCTCGGCAATGTTATAATTTGTACAATACAAAATCGACAAATTTTCTCTCCGTCACAATGTAAAGGACCGCGCACACTGGAGCGGTGGCGGTGGCGGTGAAGAATATCGCTACTCACTGAAATTGTAGGAGTGGTGGTTGATATTTTTATATAACAACTTTATATTATTAATAACTTTAATAATAATAATCTTTATATAATATATATTGATTACTATACAGTAATTATAGTAGGTACCTACTATTATATAGGTAATAAATTCTTAAGTATATACAAATAAGAAAATCATAATATGTATTATATCTTTTGGTACCCCTTCGAAAGTGGAATATGAAAATAGGTTTTGATGAACTCTGTAGAAGGGTGGGACCTCATTCGAAAAATCGGATCACATATTTTGGATTAGATATTATTATTTATCATATAGGTAATGTAAAGATTTTATTAAGATAGATATACAATCTATAATATAGATATAGGTATATATAGGTACGCTATTCCATCTTATTATCTTCTCATCATACTACAAACGCGTATTTTTGTCATTGCAAACAATTTATCTAAGTACAATACATACAATACTAATGATTAATATAAATATTGTTAAATTATATTAATATACCTAATATATTATATTAATTTAATTTAATTAATT
>JAIPRL010002339.1:0-37524 GCA_025469235.1 Pemphigus obesinymphae | reverse complement strand
TTTATGTACTCCTGCTTCCAACTGTTCAACGGAAAGATCATTCTCTAAGCTTCGAAGAGTTAAAACGTATTTGAGGTCAACTATGTCATCGGAAAGATTAAATAGTTTAGCCATATTAAATATAGAGACATAGAGTCATCTTTAACCAAATCAATAAATTACGATGATATAATTAAATCATTTGCATCAAAAAATGCTCACAGAAAAATATAGAAAAATCCAGAGAAACTTGGTTTTTAGGATTAAGGTTATTAAATTAAAAGTTAATATTGTGTTTTTTAATAAATTATAATAAATATTGGTTATGTCTGAGTTATGGTTTCTATTTATGTAACTATGTACCACTTACAAATGCAATTTATAAGATATTTTATTTATTTACAATATATTTAGAGTGATTTTAATGGTTTAATTATGGTTTTTTACATCTATAAAATTTTTCATATTGTTTTTTTTTTATATTTAATTGTTAATTATTTAATTTATAATTATTTTAGCCTTATATGAAGTATAAAAATAAATAAAACAATTGAGGACTATCAAAACCCAATTTTATTTTTTGGGGGGGGGGCAAATTTTATGCTGCCCCTGGCGGCAATTTTTGTAAATACGGGCCTGGAGCTGTTACCTTATTACATAAAGATATTGTTTGTTTTAAAATTCAAGTTTAAAAAGTCATGAAATTATGTCTTTCAAATATAGGATATCTTAGATATGACGCCAGTTTAAAATGCAAGAAAATTCACAAATTGCCATGAAAGTTGAAAAATGTTGTAACCGTTAAATTTTGAGACATCGCCTGTCTATATAATGTATATAAATCACATCATTTATGTGATTTAACTAAAGGCCTCCAACAGATATATCAACCTCAATAATATCAATATTATCATTATAAAAAACTCAAATAAAGGAGCAATATATATATATACACAACTATACGAGTATATATTTGCCCCATCGAAAAAAATTATTACCAGGATCCTGCCCACCCCCAGAAAAAATGTCTGTGCCACCCCTGTCTACATTATATTTTAAATATGATTAAAAAATAATAGAAAAATTAAGATAATCATCTTATTTGACAATAAATGTAAATTTGACGACTATTTTATTTAAAAACTCACAAATTATTTAAAAAATAATAGCTACTCGGAATGGGTAAATTGCATTCCAAAAAAATTAAGTTCACAATCATATACTTTGTAGATTGTGGCCCTGAAATGTTGTACATAGGTAATATGCAAATATTTCGACCCAAGTATTTTTTAATCATAGGTATGTGAATTTCGTCCCAGGATATTTTTTTCAAAATCAATATTTGTCTTCAGGCTTAAGACTGTCTGTATAAAAATATTGGTTTTGAAACTTTTTGAAGTGTGTAATAATTATATTACAAATGTTTACCATTTTAAGAATAATGTCATACCTATATTTTAATTAATTATCATTTGTAATTTTATTTTTAACCAACACATTTTTAATTTTATGTAGATACTATTTTTGTAAACATTTTAATTTGTAATAATAATATTATAATAAATAGCCCTGAACTTGAAAAATGGAAAGAAAATATCGATTTTGAGAAAAATATTCAGTGACGCAATTTACGTAGGTACCTATGTTACAAAAATACTTGAGCCGCAATTTACAGCGACCCAAGCTACTTAGTACCTCATATACATATTATGTACTTATTTAAAATTTATTAATTTATTGATAGGTATTGTATCGTATTATAAGATCACGATGACGATGGCACAAAAAAACAAAACCAGGCATACGATAATTTATATGTTATATAGGTACATATATTTTATTGTATTTATGTGTATGACTGCTGGTAGATATATATATATATATGTATATAGATAGATATACATAAATATAGCTTATATTGTATTCGTTTAGGTATTCCTAATTTGACATTTTGAATATTGGTAATGGGATCAAATCTCTTATGGTAATCTCTTATTATTGTTGTACTGCCAGCTCTACATTATATTATATTATAATGACGTTGCAGATGACTCCATGGAATAAAACATGAGCCTGACACGTCATAAATTATAACCCATGTAATAAATCAAAAAATAAACCTAGGTACACACTTGAAAAATAAAAAGACTTCGTTTAGAAATAGTAAGAAATGCATTAAAAAATACGGGAGTTATTATGATCCGCGTATAATGGGAAAAAAATGAAAATAATATGGTGCGTGAAAATTAAAAAATATAATCACTATTCATAATATAAAGCAGTGTATAGTGTGTGGTGTGCACCTACTAAGAATATTTCTTTGAAATCAAAATAAGGGGGAAATGTAATGATAAATGTATGAGTATTTAGATTTAATATTGAACAGATAGCAGGTACTAGGTACGCATACATAGTAGTAGATACCTACCTTTTTTATAAGTTACTTTTTTTGGTAATAACTTATTGTAATACATTTTTTATTATTATATTAATAACTAATCAGTTACTAAATGCAACTGACACATTATTGGCATCTATTTTATACATATAAGTATTTTAAAATACATGCATTTTATTGAAAATTAGTAGTACAGTCGTCGCCAGATAAATTGGCACGGCGGCGGCGGCGCGATAACGGAAATCGGAAAACCAGGGGTTTTCGTACCACATTAATCTATTCATTTTGTCAAATCGTTTATTTTTATACATTTATGATAAACAACTTGGTGTGACGAACACACCGCGACTGGTTTGGGTTACACTTACGGAAAAGCGCCACCGCCGCCGTGCCAATTTACCCGGCGACGACTGTACCTAAATATGTATTTACATTAAATGTATTAATGTATTGATTATTACAAATATTAGGTATAAACTCAAATTTCTTTAAAGTTAAATGCCTACTAGCAAATATTATGTATAATTATTATTTAATTCAGTATATTTAGGTACTACTCTAGGAACAGTGGGAATCCGCAGACTAAAAAGAATCCTTGTATCATCCTATTAGAATCCCATTCAAAATTCCCACCAAGGAGTCTATTGTCCAAAATAAGGGGAATAAAAACATATTGATCACACTACTCCTATGGTGAGAGGGGGATGTGTATCAAAAAATATTTTAATTCTTCGTGGTATAAGTAAGAAACAACCAAGTTTTTGTTTAATAATAATAAAAAATTAAAATTGTAAGAAAAATTACCGCGATATTGATATTTACCACGTGCGAGTGCAAAATATTAATGTGTATGCTGGCTGAGATGAAACCCGTTTCGGACGACAACGCGCAGATTTGAATTATATACAGTGTCACACAAAATAGCGCGGTATACCAATGGTGACAAGACGTACTTTTTTTCATAGGACAGTACTGTTTTTTGTTGCTTTGTGCTAGTGTCCTTAACAATAGTGTTAAGTACATGAAATTGTTGGGGATCTAGCTAGGACACTTCTCTAAGACCGTCTCGCCACCAAATGATTGCTACTAAAAATACTTACATAGGTACTATAAATACCCACTTAATTTTTTTTATTTTAGTACAACTCTCATGATTTTTATAAGTACATTGTTCTAACGTGATGCATTTTGGTTTAGTGAACTTTAAATGGTACGCCTGGCAAGTTTCACCGAAAATCCCTTCTAAGAGATATATTTGAAAATCGCGTTCTACCTAACCGAATAGGTTCAAACTCGGTGGGCTTTCACGTGCGGATGTTTAAAAAGTAAATTGCCTAATGCATAATGAACCAAAATGTATTTTGTTGGAACGATGTTCCTATCATCATCAATAGTGACGGGGAATTATAGTAAAACCAAAAAAAAACGAAGTAGAGAGGTATTTTTCAGTATGCTGAAAATATACGCTGATGTACACTCTACCCATTCCGAGTGCTCTACGGCTAAAATTAAATGCGTTTTGACAATTCTAAAATAGTGACCCCCCCTTCCTACAGTTCTAAATATGTGTTGTATAGGTAGCAATTTACTTTTTAAACATCCACACGTGAAAGCCCCTCGAGTTTGAACCCATTCGGTTAGGTACGACGAGATTTTCAAAAATATTCCTTAGAAGGGATTTTCGGTGAAACTTGCCGGCCATACCTTTTAAAGGACACCAAAACAAAATGCATCACGTTAGAACAATGTACTTATCATAAAAATTATGGGAGTTATACTATAATGAAAAAAATGAAGTGGGGATTTACAGGTATAGTACGTATACGTATGTTTAGCAGCAATAATTTGGCGGCGAGTAGTCGCGATGATTCAGACGGGTTCGATTTTGGGTCTAGGACATATAAATACCCATGACAAAATAGATATTTTGTCATGTAAATACCTATAGTCGGGAGAATGAAAAGTGGCCGCTGGCAAACGTGTTAGCATTTTAGCAACTACTTTTTTTCTAATAAGGAGGAGTTCTCAAACTAAGACACGCTTAAGGTGCGAGCTGCACGGTCGGTGTACCACATCTATACGTCTTTCTTATTTTCTTTTAAGTTCGTTCTGAGTACAAGTGGAACATTTAGCTATATTGTATTTTTATTTTAGGAGATTGTGGAACGTTATCACAATTTTGTCGCGTATTACTTGAAAACTATTTTACGTTATCTTGGCGAAAATAAAAAAATTTTATACAATATTTACAAGTTCTATCGTCTTTTTTTTAAAGACAAAATATTTAAAAAAGTTATTAATTTTATGAAAATAATAAAAATTTGGGGGGGGGGGATTTTTTATTTATGCTATTGAAAGAAGGACGACGATAGAACACACGATACTTTTGTCTACTATATCATGTTTCAATAAATTACTACAGCCCGAGAAACATTTTTCTTTTTTGTAAAATGGTTTTGTTAATAAATATTACAACAATAAATAGTGGTACTAACACGGAACTATTTTTAATTACTTTTAAATGTACTTGAATATTTTTAAATTGTTAGATATTTCTTTTCTTAAAATTTCTTAAAAATATCATATTAAGAACCCTTTAAAAATTGTATGTGTAACGTCCTTTTAAGTGGAATGATTGGTTTTTTTTATGGATTATGACCTATGGGCCCTTTCATAAAATCACGGACTGAGCCTTTTGATGCCAGACCGACACTATCCTTAGATATAAGCCACTAAATTCATCTCCAATATGAGACGTCTAAAAATGTTTAATGAAAAATTCACATTGGCATTTCTCATAATAATAAAAATCAACTTTCAATCTGGCCTCAATAATTTTAAGTTTCAAAATTGGCCTTCTAGTTACTTTGAGTTGCCCATCTCTGCCCTATACTGTCGACATCACGGCCGTTGGGTAGACCCGTATATATAACTAATGGAACAGCTACCGCAGCCACTGTCAGGCTGAAACTGGTCACCTAAACCCTAGGCTATCTCCACATACAACTATGTAATTTCCTCTCATCCGTTATACTCACAGTATAAATAATAAAATTAATTATCAAATATTCATTAAAATACGACATTTTTTCTATTTTTATTCTTTTTAAGTAAATAGTAAGTAAACAAATTTATCTGTCGCCCATTTCGTAATTTAATTTTAAACTATTTTTTTTAACAATATCTCATTTATATCAATTAATCATACTAAAAGAGTATCTAAAAATATAATTAGTAATTACTTTTAAGCATAATTGCATTTGATTAAAATATTCTAAGAATGGAAATAAAAAGTTCAAGTGTTTTTAATTTGTCTGATATATAATATAATATATTATATTATAAATTATACTTGTATAATACTCAATAAAATTCATAAGAACAATAATTATTAGGTAGAGGTTATTTTAAAAGGGAAAAAACTTTAAAATTATAATTTTTTATTTAATATAAGTTCAAGACAAATATGATATAGAATGTACTATTATTTTAAATATTAGACTTAATGATCAATATAAATAGATATATAAGTGTGAGTAAAATAAATTAATCTTTGAAATTAAATGTGGTTCAAATACATAAAAAAAAAAAAATAATGGCTTACAAATTACAACTTGATAATAATTAAGTACTTATTATATATATTTAAAGAATACAATTTCATTTCATTTTTAAAAATATTAAATGAATTGTAACTAGTATATTCAGTTACATGTAACTTTATGTATTGCACTAGCTAAGTAACCAACATTTTTGGTAGTAACACCGGCCATTGATATACGACCATCATTTGTCAAGTATACACTATGTTCTTCAATTAATTTTTTAACCTGGTCTTTGTCAAGTCCTGTGTAACAAAACATACCAATTTGGTCAGTTATATGTTCCCAATTCCTTGTAGAACCTTCCTTGGCTAACAGTTCTTTTAATTGATCCCTGACTGATATTATTCTATCTGCCATACCCTTCACTTCAACCAACCATTGGTCTTTAAGTTGACTGTTGGATAATATTTCCAATACAAGTCTAGCTCCATGAATTGGTGGATTTGAGTACATACCACGTATAATTATCTTCAACTGGGATATAACACGATCTGTTTCATCCTTATCTGAAGTGGTCAAGGAAAATAATCCTACTCGTTCTCCGTATAAACCCATATTTTTAGCAAATGATTGAGCTAAGGCAATCTGATGACCATCAGCTATGAATGAACGGACAGCACTTGCATCGTGATCAACATCTCCTGAAGCAAAACCCTGGTAAGCCATATCAAAAAATGGGAATAAATTTTTATTCTTGAATAATACAGACAATTCTTTCCATTGTTCTGGTTTTGGGTCAACACCTGTTGGATTATGAGCACAAGCATGTAACAAAATTACTGATCCAGAAGGGGCTGAAGATAAATCCTGAACCATTCCAGCAAAATCAAGTCCACAAGTTTTGGGATCATAATACCTATATGTTTTCACTTCCAATCCAGAAAACTTAAATATCTGACCATGGTTGCCCCAAGTAGGAATAGGTACCCAAATTGTTTTAAAAGGAGCATACCTTTGTAAGAATTCACCGCCTACTCTTAAGGCACCTGTTCCCGATATAGATTGAATAGAAACATAGCGTTTATCCTTGATAACAGATGATTCACTAGATAACGCTAATTTTATAGCTTCATTGCAAAAATCAGAATTACCACCGATTGCTGCATATTCTTTGTCTAAACTTTTTTGCATTAATCGATTTTCAGCTTGAATTACACTAGGTAAAACATAAGGTTTACCGTTGTCATCTCTGTAGGCACCAACACCTAAATTTATTTTTTGTGGATTTTTATCACGTTTGAAGGCTTCAGTGACACCAAGTATAGCATCTGGAGGTCCTTGTTGTACATTGGACCACCATGTTGACATCATGCGTAGGTTTTTCTGTTGTTTATACAGTAATGAAGATAATTTATGACATTTTGACATTGACATTGTTCTAAACTTTTGATGTTCTGGTTATAAGTAAATACAGTATCACGTTAAGGACCTATAAAATTCATAAAAAAATAAATCACTAAATGGTATGTGTTTAATAGTTCAAATTTAAGAGTCCATGATATTTTGAATTACATATTAAAAGGACGCCACACCTACAAATTTTTAATAAAAACTCACATTAACATTTCTTGTTTTTTTTATCTTACAAACATGTTAGAAATACAAAACAAAAACAAATGATAGCTAACAACTTTATCTAGTCAATTTTTTTGTGTATTTTACATGTTTTATTAGTTGTTATAAAATCACAATTTAATAACAATTTTTAAATACGTAATTAATCTTAAAAAAATCAATATATCGAAAAACAGTCAGATTGTTAGCTAGCATTTGTTTTTTGTTTCACCTTGCAACGATATTTTTAAGTTGATAAAAATGAGTAATATGTAAATATGTTTTTTTTAACAAATATTGTGATAACCCAACAGTAAAAAATTGCATGGACACAAGGCTATTTTTAAATCATTGATTTTCATTTTTCTTAAATTTTTATAAAAATAAATAATATAGATATAATAACAATTGGGTGTAACAATCCTCTTGAGTAGTTACCACAATGTAGAGAAGATAAGGTGTATCGCTTTGTAATCTTTCAATGCTATCAAATGATATTAAAAATTACGACAGTTTGGGGGTTCAATGATATTTTAACAGGTAACGCCATCATTCGCCCCAAGACCTTTTTCTTTATAGTCTAATGGGCGTTTATTTATGCATGCAAATAAATATATAATGTATATTATTTATTTTAATGTATACATTTATAAATAGTAACGGTGGTGCACACTTATTTTCTGCAAAGGGTGTCAAAATACTTTTACAACATACCCGCCACCTATAAAATATACCTAAATAATTTTTGTAATCAATTTTGATACTTAAATAACATTCATAATAGTTTATCTTATTTTGAAAACAAAATTGTGAAATAATAATAGTCTACCACCCACCCCCCAATATTATAGGGTTTTTGACTAACACCCCTGTACCCATTCATGTGCGCCACTGCATAGTAATCAGTAATCACATTTCATTATATATTGTACATAAAGTTAATAATCTTTGAAATCACACATAAATAAACAATAATAATACCTATAAAGCTATAGACCAAGTACCTTCATATTATAGTTAATACATTAAAATTTGTTTAAAAATATAATTATCTATTCGAATGCGGCGTCAAAAATAAGAGTTGCTATTTTTAAAAACTCAAGTTATTGGATACATCTGTAACCAACAAAATGGTTAAAAATTTTAATAGCAATTTCTATTTTTGATACCAGATCATTTTGAAAAAATTTTATTTTAATAATATGAAATTTAATACCTAAACTATGATTCTAGACCCCAAAATTTCCAACAATTTATGGATTATATAATATAATTCTAATTCATTTTTGGGGATTATTATTCAGGAATTCATATTTACCGGTTCTGCCTAATTTACTGATTTATAGCTGATTCGCAATAAAATATCCTGTAATTGTCCAATAGAGTTTAAACTTGATAAGAATCTTTTAAATACACCTATACACTTCCTCGGAGAGTTTTAAACCCACCTGACATATACTTGCCGAATTTAAGGACTACCGAAGTTCTCAGTTACTTGTCGCAGATTTAGTACATCATAAGAATATTTATTACGAGTACATTGACTGATTCTCCGCCAAATCCATAAAACTTGTCAGGTTAATTTTAAAATTGGTAAATATGATAATCTACCATAAACATATGTGTTCTCAAAATTTAGTGCTTCTTAGTTTAATATTACGACTGTGATATGAAATCAGAAGAATTCTCATTAATAAATTATTAAATTCTTAAGAGAAAGAATCTCTTTAATTTTAAGAACACATACGTATATGGTAGACTATCATATTTACCAATTATAAAATAAATCCGACAAATTTTATACTTTTGGTGGCAAATCAGCCGATTTGATAAATATTAATTAGCACCTCTTACAAGGTGCTAAATCTGCAATGGGTAGCTGGGCATTTTGGTTACTCTTTTTTTTTTGGTAAGTATATGTCGAGTGGTTTTACAACTCTCTAAGAAGGTGGATGGATGTGTTTAAAAGATTCTCACCTAAGTTTAAACTCTATTGGACCATTACAGGATATTTTATAGCGAATCAGCTTTAAATCAGTAAATTAGACCGGACCATATTTACCTATACCTAACACAGAGTTCCTCGAAGAATCATTTACTCCAAAAAATGTATTTCACATGTGGCATCAAATATATAGCACAAGAAAAATATAAAACAAAAATTGTAATACATAAAAACTATAATACTATATTTCCAAATGAAAGTGTTCTGGGGCGAATAACCACCTGTATGACAATTGCCAACTACCAAAATGCCTTAAAAATTAGCATTAGAAATATTTACAAGTGGTATCATCTTATCTTTTCTATATTGTGCTAACCACATATACATATGTGAGCTGAATTAGTTGAACCGTTCATGCCTATCTGTTTCAAATGGTTCATTGAACATTTTCCAAACGAATCATCTGAAACAGATTGCTTCGTAAATGTATATGTGGCTTTACAAATCAAACATACTAATCTCCACAATTGTGATTGACAAGTGAGTAAGATATCTACGTGGATTCATTAGAAATTTGAATAATAAAAAAATATGTTCTATGCTTTTATTTAATGACTTTATATTTTAAATAAGTTATTACTAATCAAACATATTAACAATTAACTATTAAATAATAGATCATAATTATCATCACAATAATGAAAATACAAAATGCAATTCATGCTTTATACCACAAAACACAAACCAAGAAAATAAACTTAATATTATGATCCTTTAGAAATAAAGTATTAAAAATATTTTATCGGGCGACAGGTTTAAAATTTGATTAACTATAGGTAGTAAGCACGGTCTTATATACAAGACCGTGGCAATAGGTAAGTAATTTAACAATGAAATATTTTAAATCATATAGGTAATATTATAGTAGGTATATTGAATGGTGAATTGAATTGAAGGTTGTAACTTATCTAATGCAAATACAATTATTAATTTAACAAACATAGTGACATGATAACCATTGTACCTATTATTAATATTATTTTCAATTAGGTATAACATATATACTTATATATATATATATATATACTTTATAGAACCTCCATATATAACTTGATTATAAATAATATAGTATCAACATTGGCGTAGCTATAAGTTGAATCATTCTTTTAAAAATTAAATTCTTGCCCCCTAAAATAAGAAGAAAAAAAAGTAATTCATAGAAACTACATACTTAGGGTTAGAGAAGGTGGGGAGATAATAAAAGTTTGGCGCCCCGGGGAAACTTCTCCTGCATGTTAGCAATGCCACTGAGTATCAATTAATATTAATTTCAAGTATAGGTATTTAAATATCTATAAACAGTAAATATTACATACCTAGATATTTTTCATAGATACTTTAAATAGTTGATTTTCAATTATTGTAATCAGAAATTCACTTGCTAATTTGTGTTTTACATAATTTAATATTGTTAAAGATTAATGGGTACTTTAATTTTAATTTATTTCTATTTTAAATAGGTATTTACTTACAGTCAAATGTGTGCACACATTTTTGACCATTTTTACTAAAAAAAAAGTCATAAGTTTTTTCACTAGTTTGTCGATTGAACCACAGACTTTAAAATTTACCAATTAATTACCAACTAGACTTCATTTTACCAACTTATTTTTATAAGTGAGGAGAGGGTATCTCCCCCATCACTACAATACAACTACCTGATATCAACATATTAGATATATAAGAAAAAATAAAAAATAAACATGACATACCTACCTAGGTAATTATTATAAAACTTAATTTTAAAATTCAGTTTTAAAATTAAAAATAGACACTACAATATTGTAGAAATGTACATACCTAACTAACAGACTTGTGCAAAAAATTTTCACAGCTGGTGCATTTTCATTTATTTCCTAAATTAGGGGACCAAATAAGCAAACAAAAAAAAAAAAAAGGCAATTTGTGTAAAATTCTCCAAAATCAAGAAATTGCTTCAAAAATGGAAATAATAAAAAAAAGGTCATTAGTTTCTCGATCGAATACAATCTATCAATAATCAGGGCCTTCTAAATAATATATGAACTTGAGGAAGGTGCCTTTAAAGCCCTAAAACCAGCTCTAGTATTACCTTCACCAAATTATACAATTGTACAATTGTAATTATACAATTACCAAAATTTGTAATTATCTGTAATAAACTTAGATTTTAGATGGTCACGTGTACACCCTGCCCCACCCGTGGGCATCCCTATGCTAACTAAAGAAAAGCTAAAATATTATTCTTGAGAATTATAGCAATTACTAATTATACTATACAATACCTCCAAGGAATTAACATCAAATTCTTGGGGAAAAAATGCCAGATTAAGTTAAGGGATATTTTTGATTTATAGGGCAAAATAATGCCAACAAGTAACAACCACTCAAATAATAAATTAGTGTTGGTACTTTAAAATAGTAAAATTAATTATTTAAAATATACGGAGTGTCTAGATAATAATTCCCTGACCATGATATGTGTGAACAGATAGTACTCATTCTATGTGTATACATAAAATCAATGAAAAATAATAACAATAGAAACAGGTAATAATACCTAATGTAACATGTAACGTTCCATACCATTATTGTAAATTGTTAAAATTTTAGCAAATATTAAATAATAATATACCTTAAATAGATTTCAATTTAATTAAGTACCTACCTATTAACAGATATGACCAAAAGGGAGTAACTACTAGCAAAGTAGGTACCTATGCAAAAACATTTGAATCTTAAAACCAATAAAAGAAACAACTACAGCATAGGTACATTTCTTAAATAAATGGTAAGTATTCAAAGGACTTTTGCATATTATAAAGAAATCTATTTCTTAATTCATCCAAGAATTTTTTATTTTCATGTAATTCATCAATATATTTCATTTTATATTAAAACTTTAAATATATGTTTACATAAATTAAAATTAATTATTTAATTGTAAATCTAAAACAATCTAATATGAAAAAAACTTACGTGTACTGCTCTGGATATATAAACTATAGGTACCTAGTCTATAATATTGCGGATTGGTATTTGGTTCTTGAATAAGTACCTATGTTAGAACTCAGAATGAAGATCAATTATAAAATATTTTAAGTTTGAACGGATAATATAGACTTAACACACAGTTATATTCCGTGATTACCGATGTCTGATTATATTTTAATCTAAGACGGTATTTATCGTTTATGTGGATAATAAATAATTGACTTCACGGTAAAAGTTAATTTTTGAACATAACCTCAAAATTAGAGAGCCCACATACAATTATTTATAGCAGATTATAATAGGTACCTATCACAGATTAAATTAAAGTGTGTGATCACAGAATAGATGAAATTTCATGGTGTGATCGAGGTACGCTCCATGGTGTGATTTTATGGAAGAACATTAAATAAAATAAACAAAAAATATGGTATAACCATTGATTATGTATACATAATACATATTATGTATATAGCAAGCTGTATTCGTACAAAATTTGTACACATAAATGCTGACAGTTATCTTAATATTGTCAGCACTTCGCTCCAGAAGCTGCAGCTAGCTGTGCTTGAACTTGAAAAGCTTGAAAAACAAATTTCGTTCAAAATATGGTTCGTTTTGTTTTGTATTAGTTTGGTTGGCGACCTTGACTAAAGTAGTAAACCTTACTGCACTGATAATAAATGTAAACAATTTTAACGATAAAAACACCGACACTAAATTTACTAATATGTGAACGCCAAAACCAAGCGAAAAGCATTTAGTTCCTAGTTCCTACCATAACTATAAGAGATTTCCTGCGGCATTTTACTAGGATAAGTTGAGTAAGTCTCTCATTAGATTTTTATATGAAATCGTTATACTATAAACAATTATTATTTTTATTAATCTAGGAGAATTGTACCTAGTGATATGGACCTGAAAGAATTGAAAGATTACATTACGACCAGTCGCATAGCATTAACAACCAAATGCACGGATCCAATAAACTCGAAAGAAATACACACATTGTTGCAAAACTTACGTCAATACTTATCATGTCGAGTTTGTCATAAATTGCCTGATCAACTAAATCACTATGCTGATGGGTTTGCCTGTACACTATGCGTAAATAGTCAGATGACTGAAGACACATCAAGTGTCCCAGTAAGCACAATAAAACAGTGTTATATGAAACTATGTGCCTACATTCAGACATCACCACTATACGACGCTATATGTGCATGTGATGAAAATAAAAGGATGGTTGATTTAATGACCGAAGGCAATGGTGTATCTCATTCAATAAATGGTTTTAAACACTTCGTAAATGGTACATCAAATAAGCAACAATCTGAAATAGTAGATAGTCATAACAATATTGATTTAAACTTGTCAAATATTCAATTACCTATTGAAAATGATAAAACCGTTAATAATTTAAACTTACAAGTATTTGATGTGAAATCTCCAAAACATAAAATTCAAAATCAAACTATACATAACACTATTCATACTAAAAAAAAGGTATTATTATTATTTTTATTTTTTTTTCATAAACTTATGTAAAAAATTTGTTTTGACAGAAAACTGAACGTAGAGGTTGTCGATGTGGTAAGACCATAAGTAATCCTGGTAAGCTAACGTGTTTTGGACAAAGATGTCCCTGTTATACAGAACAAAAACCTTGTGATCTATGCAAATGTCGAGGATGCAGAAATCCTAGACAGAAACCATCCAATAATGATAACAACTTAGATATGGATAAAATACGTCGTAAACCTGTGACTTTATTATCTTCACTAAATCCTTCACTTATTAAAAGCAAACCGGTAATATAAAAATCTCAAAAGTTATTTAAAATAATAACAAAAATATATTTTGAATTTTAGACACAATTGCATTACACAATGCATAATATGTTACAGTTCCCTTCACATAGTCAAGGTGGACCCGAAGTCACACTTGGACAAGTAAATTCTATTTTTCGTTCTCTTTAAATAATAATTATAATAAAAAAAAAAATCCCTGACCAGTTTTATATACCATCAAACATTTTATAATATTGTTTTATTTTTACTAAATTGACCCAGTTATAATTTTAAGTAGATTTCTATTTGTTTAAAATATTCTGTAGATTATCACACTCTGTCTCATTTAAGAGTATTCTTCCATGGCATGTTACTACCACTGTTACTGAAAAGGAAGCTGATAGCTGCAGACAACTACTGACAATCGTTTCAAATGCAGCAGCACCACATATGGATGTGGTGTTACCGTATAAACGAAAATTGGTTTCTGTGTGATGATACTCTTAGCTGAGACAGAATATATATTGTTGGATTGGAACCAAATACAAATTAAGAATTTATGTTAACAACTTATGTGTTTATCAATCCGATACATATATAATTGATTTATTAATTTATAGTATGAATTATTAAATATTAATTAGATTTATTTATACATTATAGTATATTACATTACAGTATATTTTGGTGTTAGAATTTGAATTGATTTTAATTTTCACATTTGGATGTAGAGTAGAAATTATTTAATACCACATTAATTAACATGACGAAACTGAAAAATTTCCAACTAAAAATGTATATATAACTTATAATTGATTAATATGATATAGAATAACTCATCAACATTTATGACTCGGAAATTATTGTTAGTAAAAACACTAGAAACTTATCTATTGATTAACAAATATGGTTTCATAAGACCGAACGCACACTAATGTGGGGTGAGACTAGCACTTTCTATTTTGTGTGCAACATGCAGTGAAAAATATATTATACTACACATATATTCTTATTTAAAAATTAAATGTGCACACTAATGCAATGGTAATATGGTGACATACCACCATATTTTTTTTTACTATTGACCTCCCAACCAAATCTATCAAATACTTAAAAATATATATAATAGTATAATAATATAATACATAGGTACTCTATAAAAATTTCAAGTTTCTAAATCCATTATTTTCATAATTATGGTAAAATAATAATTTTAATCTATTTTTGATAAAACCTAAAAATGATGTCTCCCATGTTTTGGCATTATTTTTGCTCTACACTTATGACACACTGCTTTGGAGTTTGTTAAATGTTGATATACTTTTTATGGAGTTTTTAATACTCATATTTTTACTATACCACCATTTCACCACATTAGTGTGCATTTTAAGTAATATGTAGGTGTAATAACTTAATATGGTTTATTATTATGGTGACCAGACATGCTTTTTTTGTAGAAAAAATATAGATCATGTATACAAATATATGGATTTGTACTATTTTTTTTTTTAATATTGCCAATTAATACATACGTATATTTTATTATTTTTCATGATGAAAATTATTTATAATTTATGGTTCGACTTAATACATATTAGTACAATTTACTGTTTTGCCACTTTTGTTTAAACCACGATATAATAATATAATAAATTATTATGTACTGTATTACTGTATATTTAGTATTTTCTCCTTTCAAAATTAATTTATTTCAAAGTATTTTCATCATAAAGACACCAATGGTGCATTTGACCTGTGTCCATTAGAGGGGGGGGGGCACAAAAATCAATATTTTTATATATATTTAACACGTATTATATTTTCTTCTATACAGAATCAAAAATATTTTACAGTTATTTAATTATTTTACAAATAATGGGGGGAGGGTAAATGCCCCCATCGCCAAACCAAAAACTTGTCTTGAAGAAGATAGTCTATGTGCTATGAGAAACATTGTAACATAATTTACACATTGACCAATCCTCTCAAAAAAGTGTTTTTTATGATAAATTGGGATAAATTTTATAATGTACTTTTATATCTGGTCACCATATATTTTATAATGAACAATTTTAGAAGTAGTTAAAATTTTTTATTCAATTTTATTGATTATTTTTTTTAATTTGTTTTTTCAATTTTGGTAGTCTGTATACAAGATACTTAAAATGATGAAATATTTATATTTATATCTGAGATTGGTGATCGCTACAATTTTCATTTCATGATTCGATACTTCATAAGTTGGTTTTGAATGTTTTGATACATACAACATAAAATGAATAAGCAAAAAAAAAAAAACACTTTTCTAAAATATATAAACTTATATCAGATATCCAATGGATAAATAATAACCATTATTATAATACATTATACTCAAAAAGTATTAAAATTGATACCAACAAATATATCTATTCCGATCATACTCAATTCCAAGCTTGAATATTGAGGAATCGAATTGAAGTATCCCCCAAATATCTTTGGTATTAATCGTCAACAGGCATGTACATCCTAAATACAATATTATGGTATTCCGTAAATTATAATATATAAATTTTAAGAATTTTTTTTTCACCGTTAAATGTTATATTAAAAATATATAGGTAGGTGTAATTTATAATAATCAACTATCAACTAATAATTAATATTTTATTATATAAGTGTGCAGTATATATAACTAAAAATGTAAAATGTTTAAATATCTTATACGTATAATTCTTATATATTGAATATTTAATAGTATATATCTTATATGTATAAATGTACTATAAGTATAGAAGAATGTTAAAAATGAAGTAAAATTCATTGATACAAATTCTACTTACAAAAATAATTCTATATTTTATTTTTATATTATTTATCTATTAATATATATTATGCATTTCAATGTATCGTATCATTGAGTAAAAACAGGTACTCGATACATATAACAAACTAATATACATACAATTATGTCTTGGGTGCCTAATGCCCAAATTGGTCAGTTAACACAACATTTTCATCCGTTTCTTTTATTGTTGCTTTTGGTTACTACTGTACTTATATTTTACCCACCATGCATTAATTTGTTTTACCATTAACTACTACTATTGTTTTAAGTTTATACTATTTTATTAATTGTAAAATCGAATTATTTTAAAAATATTAAGAGCTCTTATTTTACACTTAAGGCTAACATTAATTTGTTTACTAATGAACTGTTATTGTTAACTAGTCATTATAAATACATATTATATTGTTATGTTATAAACTGTATTGTTTAGTATACAAAGTGAATATTCTTACATACTTTTAATATAGAAATCTTCTAAAATAAAATGTTTTATTTATAAAATAAGTAGGTAGATATTAGTAAATTTATATATATACAAATATATGTCACAATCAATGTGGAATAGACGAGCTCTGTAAACAATGCCCAGTCATTGTGTACAATGCCCAATTTTAATAGTCAAAATGAAAATTTATTACATTGTCTGGACAAATTTAAACTACTATTGCAAAAAAACTAAAATTATAAATTATAGGTTTTATACAAAGTGTAATAAGACTATTTAACAAATGCTTTTGTTCTATTCAATATTTTAATGTAATGTAATTTTAGTTAGGTACCTACTTGAAATTCAAAATTCAATTATATTTTAAATATATCTAAATAATTATTTTGTTTTATTTTCCTTCACTTTCTCTCCTAATTATTTGGGATTGGCCACCCTAGTTCTCAACCTCCTCTTCACCTACATATATCAATCGTATAACTTTCTATTACACGAACCATCTCATTTTTGATATTTTTCCCCTCTTTTCTTTACTGATCTTAATACCTATCTTTTCTCTCCTTAAAATATACATGAGCCATCTTAATCAATTCTCTCTCATTTTGTCTACTATTGAAGGTACTCCTATACTATCTCTTATATATTTATTTCTTATTTTGCATTTTCTAGTCACTGCACTTCATTTTAGCATTCTCATTTCTACTGCACTGATTCTTTGTTCTTTCTTCGGCCCAACATTCTGATACATACATCACATCATTACAGTTCTTTCCATGGTTTTATAATTGAACTTTTAACCTAACTGAAATCCTTTTATCATAAAAAATACCTGATATTCTCTCCATTTTATCTATTCACACTTAATCTTGTGTTTTATATTCTCCTCGAAGCTGCCATTATTCTGTAGAACAGAACAGATTTGGATACTTGAACCTCTTAACTTCATTTCTTCATCACCATTTGTCTTCATTACTTAATTTTCCCTATTCACTTTCTCCGAAATCGAACTATTTATTCTGTTTTACAGGAGTAAAAATAGTAAGAACTAATAATTCTTAATCCTTTACCTCAAAGAACTCCCCCTACTAATTAAGTTTATCATATACTTCCTCAATAATCTCGTATCAGCACCAAAATAGTATTTTAAAAATTGGTTTTTAAAAAAAAGTGTTTAATAATGTCAGTAATTTTTTAAAGTTAATGAAAATGTGAATGTTTTTTTTGCTTATTAATGTTAATCATAATTAATATTTAAGTTCCTAAATATTTTAATTATAGCACAATATGTAATATACATATAAATAAAATAATATTTTTAAAACCAGAACTTTAAAATATTAAATTTAATAAAAGTTATTGCATATTTTGTCAAATAGTCCTATTACACACCAGATCTCATTATTTAGATAAGTATTTTAAATACTCATCTTTAAAAAACTGTTATTAGAATTATATTATCAAATTTAATAATCGTAAATCTAGTATCATAACATTATTATTATAGAGAATTATTCAATTATACAGCCCAACATACACAAATATAATTATTGAATGAAAAAAATTAAAAATTTACATTGCCCACTGTTATAGATGTGGTACCACTGTTGTGGGGTGTGCTTTGGAGCACTCGTCCGTAGTATTTCTATTTCATCACTTGTCATATAGATATAGTAATTGTTCATGTTTCATGTGATCCACAAATATTATAAAATGTTATTGCATATAAATAAATAAAGTTAATGTTTAAGAATCAAGTGCTAATTATTGTTTTTTTTTTTTTTTAATTAAATAAATATAAAATAACACACCCACAAGTAGATACATGACAGTTACAATTTCTGTTTACCCCATATTGACCGTAATACATATATACTATAGGTAGGTAATATACTTCTTTGAAATAATTTTAAATGCTTATTAAATAAAAAAACATTGTATATTATTTACTATCTAATATAATGTATAGACTATAGGTACTGAAATACTCAATTATATATATATTGACTAAATAAAAATAAATTTAATAAATAATAATGTAATAGATACCTAACCTAATCTAATCTATATTATTAGGTATATTTCCTTTACAGTTTAGAAATTCTGAATAAAATATACATTTTTCTAACCTACATTTATTTTATTGTCTTAATATATTTTTTATATTGTACAGAAAATGGTATGTAAGTTATGTAGTTATACATTGATGTAATTACCATAGATATAACTTATAATATACAATGTTGAACATTAAAGTTGTATCAATCAAGCATACCACTTTTATTTACAATATATTTATAAATTATAACCTTTTAATTTTTAGTCTCTAAATATTTATGGTTCCATTTGTTGTACACATTCATATATATTATATTATATATAATATACATAATATTATGCATTAATTATACAAATATTTGTTGACTGGGAATAAATTCAGTTTGGTAAGGATATTTACTCAATATGTGAGAGTGATAATAGTCATGGATAACAATAGGTGTAGCTGCTTTTTTAACGGTTAGTTTGACATAGCTGGAGAAAACAAGGTCAAGTATGCTACAATGACTATTTAAAATATTATTAATTTAAAAAAAAGATAATATAAGAAAATGTGTCAACAAAGTGAGTTGAATTTGGAATAAAATTACCAGTAGCCCATCGTAGGACCAAATAACTGTAGTATATTATAATCATAATTAAAATTATTGAGTGAGGTTTGTAGAGTGATAAAATTTGTTCAATAGTAGAAACGTGAAACTCAATGATGAAAAACAAGGTATTAGAAGAAATATATACCTCACCATTCAACAGTGTTTGTATTTAACGATAAAATTTCAAATACTTGTTCAACGTTATCAACTGCAGTAAAAATGGACAGAATAGGATTAGAATGACTAATTAATAGCAATGAGGACTCATCCACTATGAGAATAAAGACTATTTAGAGAATTACTGTTAAGAGTTAGAAGCCTCTGAGACTTACATATAGTTCCGTAAAGCTTATGTCATTTTTTTGTGTGAATAAAAACGAGTGACATTTTTTCAACATTACATACTTTTCTATTCATACATTTTTTTTAATTTTCTAACAAAATATACAGTAAATATCTAGTGGTTTTTATTCTTTAATCATTTAAAGATATTTATTGGCAAATTGAGAATATTTTAAGTTTAATATTTAGTCGTAAATATACCTGACAAAAAGGTTAACAGTCTTTGACATAAATACTACAAAAAAAATAAACTACTAGATAAGTATAATGAGAATATTAAAATATTAATTTGATATACTTTTAAAATTAAATTGATAAATATACAAAGTTTATCATTAGTTATTATTAATTTGATAATGAATGATATACCTACAAGTATCTAAGAATTACAGCCTAATAATAATATTATTATAGTTCATACATTTTTATTGGACACTATAAAAATGTTAATTTAAAAAAAAAAAAAAATAGTTTAATTGTTAAAATGTTTTTTGTTATTTTTTAAACATATTTATTTTCAATCTTCAGTAAAATACATACTTTATAACATTTTCAGGTGTTTAAAACCAATATATTTTAGAATATGTGTTTACCGAAAATTGATAAAATACCTCTTCAAAGTATGTAACAGTGCTGATTAAAAGATTCTACTTAAAAATAGGTATACGTGAAAAAATGTAATCCGACATCAAGTCTTTTGGTTGAAAAATATAAAATAATAAACATCATAAAAGGAAAACATATTTTGCTCCGCTCTCAGCATCTAAAATTTAGTCATTAGATATATCAGTTTTTAGGGAATAATAAATTGTTACTTTTAGTCATCATTAAACAATATTGTATCTCCAGTTATTATTGTTTAAAATTTCTATCTGTAAAAATGATTATGGGTACTTATTGAAGTCTTTATAATCAATATTTTTTGGTTCTGAGAGACGGTCCCAATAAGTAATTATTATTATTATTAATAATTAGTAATAATTATTATTTTACAACTATTAGTCAAAATGTATTTATTTTTAATTAATATAACTATATATTTGTTATTATTACTATAATTAAGACGTATTTCAAAATATTAAAATCAAGAACTATAAATATTTTCTTATTATATAATTTATATATCCACCTTTCAATATGCCATAGATCATGCTAAATAATATTTGTATACCTATATTTTGTAAATCTTCTTTTGTATTCAAGCCTGAGGTTGATTTTACAGCCTTCTTCCCCATTATTTGCCAGTTTTTTCAGGTCCAGCATCTTTAATGACTTTGTTGATAAGCATTGTTCGTGGCCGTCCTCTGCCATTCTTGCCTTTAATTTGTCCTTCAATTATTTTGTGGTGTAGCTCGTCTTCATGTATCATAGTGTGTCCAATTAGTCTCCATCTCTTTTCTTTGATTAATTTTAATAATCCTCTATATTTTGTAATTTTCTAGATATCTTCTGCCTTATTTATCATCCATGTTTCTGATCCATTAAGAGCTACGCTCCATACAAACACTTTTATTAATCGTTTTCTTACATTCTTGTACTCTTGCCATCCTGGGTAATTAAACTGCCTAGATATTTATAACTAGGGCTCGGAACTTAATGCATTTAAAAAGTACTAAATATGCATGCATTTATGCACATAAAAAAGTACAAATATGCTCTAAAAATATGGATTTATTTATTTTTTTTTTTTACATACATATTTATATAAATGCAAATATTTTATAAAACTATAAATATGTAGTTCTGAGTAAATATTCTTAGGATAATTTAATGTATTTTATTAAATTTATAAATATATTGAAATTACAAAAATTGAAAAATGATAAAAAAAAATATCTATATAAAGTAAATTTTTATATTTAAATTTTCCATAGATATTTTATTTTTAAAATAATTTTAAAAATTGACATTTTTTTTCTTCTTTTCTAATGATACAATTAAATTACATATTATCTGCAAAGAATTAATAATAAAAAATAGAAAAATCGTCAAATAGAAGTACCTACATAATTAAAAATAATTTAAATTAAATTGCGTAAGGTACAATTTTGTTCTTAGTGTCTTATCTTCATAATTGTTGCATTGAATCACTAAACATTGTATAATGTTTTCAAAATTGAAATATCGCCGATTATCCGTTATCAATTTTTTTGATATTTTGAAAAACGGCGTTCAACGTCGGTGGAAGTAATTGTTACATATTTAATGTAGGTTTTAATATATCGTGACCAACCATATCATCTGGAAGACCCTATAAATCCTAAAAACACGATATATGTATATTGTATTACCATTAATCTTTAAATATGCTCTAAAAATGTGTAAAATTAAGAAATATTCTCTTAAAACTAAAAAATCACCAAATATGCAAAAATATGCACTATAAACTTTTGATATGTTTTTCATAGTGTCTTGAAATTAATTTCTAACTTACTTAACAATAAATCTAATAGCCCTCAAAAAACATGCAAATGCAACAACTTCCGAGCCCTATTTATAACTATTCACTTGTTTTATAATAGATTGTTTCCAACTTAAATTTGGAGTTTTTTTTACTGATTAATTTTTTTCACGGATTTTTTTTTTCAAAACGTTGCTATACTTTGCCCTGGAGAACGAAAAACAGAATATGTGTGATAAATTTGGTGTCGATCAGTTGAACCGTTTAGACTAGAGATTACAATTGTGGATTCTAAAAATGTGTAAGGAAAAATTTAAAAGGACCAATAATAAAATAACTGTATTTAAATTTGTATTAACTTTTTTAATTATAAATAATATTTATTACTTTTTTGTAATGTTATACAATAATTATTACTTACTATTATTATTACCATTATTATTAATGTTCTGAAAATATAGTGAAGAAATAAAACATTTAATAATGTATCGTTTCTAAGATTACTTCTTAATTTATTTTCAATATAGTACTCTTTTTAGTGGCGCCGAAGTATATTATGTTAATTGGTTCAACTATCCAAAATAATACCCCTCCCACCCAAAAAAAAAAAAAATCCTAAAAAACTTCACTTTAAAAATTTGTCACTCAAAAATTTCGATAACTTCACTTAAAAATATCAAATAAACACAAAAAATGAAACGCACTTAATGGACCAAAAGTATATAAACACAAGTTATTTTTAATTTTATAGAAATATAATACATACAAGGTTTAAATAATATACATATTTTTGATTAATAATTGAACATAGTTTGTATGTACAAAAAAACCAATTTCCAAATCCATTCATAATCTACTAGGTAATAAAAATAATAGTATCTTTTCAATTAAAAAATTTCAATTTAATTTCTTATCTCAAAAATTCATAGTAAAAAAACATGGCGATAGCTCAGCTGGAACTGCTGTAAATTATGGTATATCTGGGTAATCTGTTTCTATTTGTCTAATAAAGAAAATTATATTAAACATTTTAAAACTAACGATGCTATAGTGAGATATTACACATATTTTTAGATTTTTTATCATCCATTGGGGGTGAGGGTAGTTAAAACTAGTTTAGAGACCTTTGTGCTAGATTACATGGTGTTTGGCGCCACTGACTTCTTAGAAAAGGCTTCAATAAATATTAAGTAGAATAGAGTATTTTATAAATTTATATATTGTTCTACTATACAAAATATTTTTTCATGATTCTAAAAATCTCAAGTTTCTAAAAATATCTACTAATAAAATTATAATATTATAACAATACTATCTATTACGCGCATATTATACTAAAATTATACATTTTGTCCAAAAGTTGAAATGAAAATTGTGACAAATGATGTTCATGATTTTCAACATTAATAGTCTAACACACATTTAACTTTGTATTGAATTTTCAAGACTTAAAATCTAAAATTAATCCTTTTATGACATAAATATCTTAAAATTTTAAATTGCTATAAATAAAGCCTGAAATTGGGAAAATATTTTTGAAAAATATATTCAATCAACATAATAATAAAATACTTACATAGTAAAAATGAAATCTATTTTACCTGTTTTTCTCCTAAATTCAAACACATTTCGTACAGAAATAATACATAATATCGACAAATTAAAATGAGTACTTTTAGCGTTGTATTTATTTTTCAAATCTTAAAACCTAAAATTAACTCTTTCATGACCAAAAAAACTTCAAAATTAAAAATTGGTATAATAGCCAAAATTTAAATTGCTTTTTATAATGAAAATATTATTGAAATTATTTAGAATAACTGAATTAATATTTATAATATTTTATATTTTATTATAGGTGGCAAAACAAGAACAATATGCTTTTGATGAAGTGAATCATGAGGAGAAAGAAGAATTATCGATTGAACTAGAGAATTTGACTAGTAAACAGTATCCAAAGCAGGCAAATTTAATGGATCTAGAAGAAATCAGTGGTATTGAGAATGTAGGTACTGTAGTATCCCACAATATCAATACTATAAAAATAATAAAAGGTCGTTGGTCAACAAAGAATTATGTGCCGTGTCGAAAATCAGCTCGTGTACAGAAGAGCACCACTACTTACACGAAAGAATAGCTTACTTTCTTAATTAAGATTAGCTTCTCATACTGGTATATTTAACTAAATTTATAAAATAAGTCAGTTAAATATGCTATTATTATTATAATTTGTTATTATTTTTTTTATAAATAAAAGATTTCCAGTTTTTAGAGTGAATTGTGTTTAATATTATGTTCTTAATATTGTAATGATATTGACACGGTCAATGATAATGGACGGTACAGTTTATATTTATAGCTATAGTGTATTAATTTTGGTTGCATAATTAGGTCTTTCTAACTTCAATGTTTAATATTAACATTTTTTAATTTTTATTAGAGAAAAACATTTTTGAGAATGATACAATTGACAGAAACATATCTATTTTCACATAGGCATGGACATTATATACATTTACTGAAAAATATGCAGTTATTATTTGGAATTATGTAAAAAAAAAATGAACAACTTTTATAAATTAAATGTGCAATATTAATAGGTGTAGACAAAAATAATTTTTTCAAACCATTTAAAATATTTGAAAAATTGTTTAAAGAACAAAATGTCAAATGCAAAAACATCACTCGGGAAGATCGTTGGTTATCACTTATCATCTTTTATACATTTTAATGAACTTCATATAAAATCATATATAGATGAACGTTAAATTTTCTTTTACTTGGCCTGATTCAAATACAGCAGTAGGACACGTGTACTCATTGATAAATATTAAGTACTATAAAATGGACAATTTGAAAGTTACTGATGAGTGATGACATTTTACATATTTACAGTAGTTAGTAGAGGCCCATTAACAATAACAAAATAATATTCAAACTAAATTTTGATAATTACCTATATTCAATTTTTGAGACAATGTTTTTAAAAAAATTAATAAGAAGTCAAAAATCAAACTCCTTAATTAATTTTTCGGACCAGATAGTTGATCGAAAAATGGGATCACGTGTCCGATTAGATCAAGTTGAAAAGTTGAAAAGTTTATAACAGAAAAAGATCATATATTTAGTAAATCAAGAAATATTTGTTATGTATATTTGGATGGTGAACTTTTGCATAAAAACTATAGTAAAATTTAATTTTTGTTCCGGTTTTTCAAAATAAAATATGGTAACCCTAACTCAGGGGAATATATAAAAATACGGGAAAAAATATTTTAAGAATCAAATCATAGTTGTTGATATATTATATATATATACGTGTATGCCGTATGCTGTATAAAACTTAATTGTTTAGTTTTAAATTTTCATTAAAAAAAAAAATATATTTTCTTGCCATTGACAGAAAATCAGTATTTTATTAGATATTCCAATTAGAAACTACAAGATTGTATTATAAAATTGTTCTACTATATTATTATTAAAAACGAACTAATAAGTAGGTAGTGATTTATGTCATTACAAATCTATATTTACTATTAACGTAAGTATAGATGACATTAATAAAAATGATTCTTATAATATGGAAAATCGGAGAATTTTAAAATCTGTAGGAATTCCGTTTTAGCATCATATTCGAATTGAACGATTTTTTCGAGTCTTGAACTTTTAAACTAGGTTCTAAACCCAAAATTGACTGAATAACTGTCATTTCATATTTTAACAAAAAACCATTGTTTTTTTTTTTTTTTTTATCATTTTTTAAGGTAGGTAACACTAAATATTTCGTCGGTTAGGGTTATGTTAATTATTAATTTCAAATATTGAATGATTATACTAATATTAATAATAGTAATAATAATTTTTACAATTTTGAACCACCACGGCCGTTGCGGCGGTTCAAAAAATGTAGGGTGTAGGGTGAGTACAAAAATGATGGCTGGAGGTATAATGACTTTTATAACTGATTTTAATTAGTAAATTAAAAATCTCAAATGAGGTTCATTCCAAAATTTTTCCTAATAAAAAAATCAAAAAGTATTTTATTTTAAACTAGCTGAATTACCCGGCTCGCAGATAAAACCCACTTCCCATGTTCCCTTTAAAAGGTCGAATTTTGAAAATTACCCTCACACAGTCTCGACAGTTTTTTTTTTCAGATAGTAAGTCGTATGTATACCAAGTTTGATTGAAATTGTTATAGACGTTCCAGAGTTATGATGGATCATATACATCATATTAGGTATATATTATACATACATAATATGTATACTTTGGGGTTGAGTGGTCAAAACGCGTTTACCGGCGCACGCGGCGTCCGGTGGCCGATTCGACTCCCGAGTAGCAAATGAGATAGTTAACGAGATTTTCCTCGCTAGTGGCGTCTGATCTCTTGTAAAAAACTAAACCCGTCTAATAATTTGTTAGCTATGCTTATCGTTGTTATCAAGAACTATCTTTCGACACCCCTAATGTGTGAAGGTGCGAACCTGAACATGTTAAAGTTTGGAAAATAAGAGAATGAAAAACTGTTAATTTACATACATATAGGTATATTTATATTTTATATGCATACACACACATCCATTTATATATATACCTAAATATAAGTAAATGCAATGTAAAAAATATAATTCTATCCTATGGATACAAAATGTGTAATTAAAATATTAATATATGAATATTGATAATGATAATGTAAATAAATATATATTATAAAATCAATAATATTACCACAGTTCACAGTATAAGTACTTACAATAATGATAATATTATTACAGTGTAACAAAAATTCAAATATTCACAAAGACGGCGTTATGGGTATGCAATTCAGCTACTTCCGTGAATCGAAGAGAAACGACCGCCGGGGTTGTAATAATGTAATATCTATTATATAATAATATTTATTGTAATACTTGCGCAATTCACTTATTATAAATAGTTTAATAATAAACATATATAATACATTTTGAAAATAGATTCACATAATATATCCTGTTGTCTATGATATAAGTATACAACCAAATTATTAACAACTTTAGTTAAATTGTTATCAAAATATAATTTTTACATTAAAAAATTACAAACATTTCAGGAAACGTTGTTGGATAGGTACTTATATTTTATTTCCATATTTTTTGTTATTTCGTTGTAACCTAATGATGGTTCATAGGCTCATAGCCGAAATTATGAGTAGGCAAAGGAGAACATTTACTACGAGTATAATATAATTAAATTACCAATTTTACTCGCATTTTTTGAAATGAGCTGGAGTCAGTGACGGTTCCAATAAAAAGTGGGCCATACAGCTGGTTATAGCCCCTAAACTTAAAATCATCATTTTAGATAGCTATATAAGTAAGTGAATAAATGGTATTTGAACTGTAAAAAAATACTTTTAGTATAGTAATAGGGCCCCTTCGATAAGCCTCCCTTGTTCATAGGGAGTAAAATGGATTAATTTTTTTTTTTTCAAGATTTCGGGTACATGGTTTGTAAATGGTTTCAAGATTTTCCGGGTATCGGGTAATGGGTTGGAAACCGTTTTCCAAATTTCCGGGTTACCTATATGTACACTTTTTGAATAGGAGTAGTATAAATTTATAAGGAAATATATAGCTTTCTGATAGCAAATTCACTCTAGTAAATGCTTTATAGAAATTATTTTTTTTTTATTTCCTTAGTAGGTGGTTTTATAAAGCATAAAGGAAAAATATTGAAAATTGTTATAAATCGTAAAATAATAATGATACTATATATTTGAAATGTGTACCTAATATAAGAAATATTTATATTATATTGCAACTTTTGTTGAATACTGCAACACTGTTGGGGGATATATTATGATTTAAAATAATAATAGATAATGTGGTGTCCATGTGCTCATTGTATAATAAGGAATATATACCTACTATATATAGTATATACTATGTTGTTTATTTTACAAATTAATTAATTGCTATTCGGAGGAAAAGAGAATTATTGTTACTATACTGCAGCATACAGTCCACACTAAACCTGTCTTTTTTTCCTTTCCCAAACGAACAAAATGTACAAAATATATATGTACGAAACAGTGACGTAATACTGCAGGGGGGTAGAGACATCCCCCACCCCCTCGAAATAGTAACGTGTTTAGGAAAAATTCGATTAAAATAATATATATATCGGTGAAAATATGTGTTTTGAGTTCGTTCAGAATTACGTGTGTGTGAAAACGGTAATATCGAAACTACTCTACTACTGAAAAAGTGTAAAATTGTATTATTTCGATTTTTGCTCATCAAAAATTATATAAGTGCCTACTGCATTCACACCCGGTCACCGTGTCGGTGGTAACCGGTTTTGAACAATAATTCCAAAAATTTAATGTACGTGTCATATATAGTCTTCATAATATGTACAATATAGATAAGACAAGCGCCCGCAGGTTATATATACGTTTGATGTTTGTATATCGTATTACTTCTGGTTTTTGTTCGTCAAATAGATTGTCGGCGCTTGTTGGTTGTGCGGTGGTTAAAATATAAAATGTTTTATAAAGTAGAATATTATATCGACTTGTTCACGTGCACGTGGTTGAAGCGGTCAGTTTCTAAGGAGTTTTGTACTCGTATAAGCAGTTTAAAATACGCAAGCATATTATTTAAACTGTACGTGCGAGTAACAAATGATTGTTATATAGTGTGTATAACTTCCCGGAATACCTATTGCCGCTTTTTATCTGTAAAACGGACCGAGTACCTTATATACCTACCTACCTATCTACGAATATAATTATTTATTACTATAGATATATTAACGGGCGATTGTAAATTCCACCCGAAACGACCGGGTAAAAAAAGGTCTATATAGTAAATTCTGCCCCGAAAATTTACAGATCAAAAAAGGTACATGTGAATTCTGCCCAGAAAAAATAAATATTTTTAAACTAAGCATTCCGTGACTGCACGTGGCGTGTTATAGTATTTGTAAGTTAACAAAACGTACCAACACGGAACAATCATCGTCAATCATGTCATTTCTTATCGGCTTTTACGATAATATTTCGGATCTGATAATTGGTAAGTTAAGTTAACAGCAGATAGAAATTATAAATTGTTTGAATCACTTGTGTTTCAAACACACGTGTTAAACGTTCCAAAGCTGGAACACGTACATAATACAATATGGCTCAATTTATCGAATCCGAACGTGGAAATAAACTTCTACTATTAGAAAATTGTAAATAAATATTATTAATAACTCGACGTGGTGTTTCACAGAAAATCGAGGGATATTTTTGATTGAAGCGAAGCGGAGTGACGTTCGGAGAGCGTGGTCCGTCTTCCCAGCTCTATTTCTCTACACGAGTTGGAGTACCTTAAGAACTCCTTGTTAAATAATATTTTTAATAGAGATTTTTTCTGGGCTGAATTTACCATTGAATTTACATGTGCTCATGTTAATGTTGTCATTTTATAATAATCATTAACTTATTTCTATAGGCGTGCACAAACTTATCTGACAAGGGGCAGGGGTGGGCCGAATTTTTGGTTTGCTGCCTACCAAGATCTTATTAAATACATAAAATCAACTAACATCTAAATTTATTTTTTACTCCCTCTTATCAGCAAATGTCAAACCCCCCTACTTTAAAAAAAATTCTGAATTTCGTGTGAATTAATTAAAAATAAATGAAAAATTTTGTTACATAAGTTGAATTTTATTTTATATATTTTGATTTTTCTATTACTGCTGATGTGAGCATGGTTCTAACCCCCCCCCCCATCCTCCTTGTCAGAAAATATAAGCACACCCCAAGTAACAATTTCCAATGTATAATAATAACAAATATTGGTTTTTGATTGAAAACCAAATATTGAAAATTAAATACTTATCTAATAATTAAATTAATATTAGTGATGAAAGTATTTTTTATTTTATGTAACGTTAGTTTTAATATAAATTGACTATGTACCAGCTATATATATATTTATTAGCACATTTTATTTATATTTTAATAATATTTATACAAGTAGAAAATAATTAGTATAAGATATTTATAGTTGTGGAATTGAAAAAAAAAAATTGTAATTAAATCAAAAAAAAATGGACAAATACCTATCATTTATATAACTGCTATTACCAAGGCTAACCAATGTGAAACCTTTGGGGACTGTTCGCAACAAACGGAAACGGTTATTATTTATTATATGCTTGTGCACGCAAACGTTTATAATCGCGTAGGTAGCATACCAATAAATATGTAGCTGATTACCTTATTTTGATAAAAATGGACATACGAGTACAACGTTGTTACCTATATTGGATCCTTCAATAAATCTTTACTCTCGGACATCCTATAAATTTAATAGATCACATGCAAATGTGAATTATACCGTAGTGACTGGTAGATAACCACAAACTACGATTAGGCATACACTATGTACAAAATAATTATAATTGAGGTACAAATTAACAGAGTATGTTATTTTTCATATAGGTATTGCAAAACATGATAACTAGGGCTTAAACTTTATTGCATTGAAAAGTGATTAATATTGCTTGCATTATAGTTATAAAAATACTTTAAAATTACACTAAAATTTTTTTTTAAATGCATTAAAAAAAAAATAATAATAATAATAAATAGAAAATGACATTAGCTTAAAAATGTTTATTGAATACAAATTTTAATAAAAATTAAAATAATTAAAAAAAATATATTACAATAAAATAATGTTTACAAAAACACACGTTTGTTGAACAATAGTTTAAATTACCATAAAAAAATAAGTATTGAGAGGATTTCAGCGCGGCCATATTTATAGGATTTATATATATAAGCATTTTTTAGACAATTTTAAGTAAAATTAAAATCTAACAATTGAGAAATGTTTATACGCATTTTAAAAATGAATAATAATTGTTTCTATTACTAAATATTTTTTTATTGTGGTTGTTTTTTATGAATTTATAAAATTAGATTGAAAATATTAGGTACTTTTAAATTTCTCATTTATAACAACTTAAAAACATAGTAGTAGAAAGACAAAACAAAAAAAAAATTATTAAGAACATTATCTAGCGACCTTTGTAGCTATTTCGTGATATGCTCATTTAAACATTTTATAAGTTATTAAAATTCTAATTCTTTTGATTTTTTAAATAAATCTCTAAAAAAAACTTAAATATCGAAAAAAGGCTACATAAAGGACTACATAATGTATTGTTATGTATAAATTATTTTTTGTTTCATTATTTCTAAGATGTTTATAAATTGTTAAAAATGATAAATACTAACATGATTTTTTCATTAAAAATTGTTTGGGCTGACATCCTCTTAAGAGGACCCCTAAAACCCGATTTTCAAGGTGTTTTTTATAGTTAATTTTTATGAAATTTATAAAGAAATGAAAATCCATCAATATCAAAATATTTTTAAAGTAATTTAAAAATGGTCTTGTTTCAATACCATTTTTAATTGTCGTGTAACCTCGATAAAAAATATGTTTACACATTTTTTATTTTTATCAACTTGAGAATATTGTAGAAAGACGAAATTGAAAATAAATGATAAAGAACAACATTTTCTAGCGACTGATAGTGGCGATGTTTATTTTTACACGTTTTATGAGCTGTTAAAAAATCAAATAAATCTATATTTTAACAATTCGTAAAACCATTGATTAGATATTATAATATATAATATATAATCAATGGTAAAACGTATAAAAATGCATATGTCAAAAATCGACTCCATCAGTTGCTATATTGCTATGGCCTATAATTTAATAATGTAATGTCCTCTTATTATTGAAAAAAATTTAAATATCCCTTTCGGTCTTATTTTTTAAACATAAAGAAACGTTTTTTTTTTTTTTTTTTATAACTAGCATATTTAATTAAAACACAACTAATGAATTAAAATAAATATATTTACCTAAATTCGTGGTTGTTGAATTATATCACGCAGGGGTGTGCTCACAGGGGGACGAGAGTGTCATATCCCCAAGGTTTTTTTTTTAGATTTTGAGCAGAGAGAAAAAGCTATTGAGTTTTTCATTTGTTGGCATTTTTGATAAACGTGGTAGGAAAAACGACCGAAAAATGTTGTAAAATAAACGGTCAAAATACGATTTCGTCTTCTTCGTGTCAGTCAGCAGTGTTATATTCCTTTTATTAGCCAAAAGTTAATCAGTTTGAGAATCTCGTCATTTGGCATTTGGCAATCCTCTCGCATTTCGCGTTTGTCATTCTTCACTATATATTAAATGTTGGTCGTCTTGCACCTCTCCGTAATCGCATTCTGCGATCTCTCCTATTTTCTACCACACAAGGTTCTTCTTTGTTTTTACAACTTCTATCCAGAGACGATTTAACTACGGACAGCAACCGACGATTTCGTTAAATTGAGATTTATATATATATATTACCACCGAAGCTCCGCTCAAAATCATTTTATGCAATACAACGCATTCACCAAGAGTATCCTGTGCAATAAGCGAAGTGCTTCCACCCCTATTGACACTCGACGAGCGAAATGCACCTTTTTTCTATGGATTTTAACATAAATAAAATAATATTATTTTATTTTAATTTAATTTTATTATGTTCTATAATACAATTATTTAATTATAGATTAATAATTTTACTACATTCCTAACGTGCTTAAAGTTGGCCCCCCGACTTTGTCCAATCGACTCTGGACTAGTGCCAATATTTTGCAACTAATTGCAACCTAATTGAAAACATTTACAAAAATGATATTTTTCAAATATTTTTTAAAATATATGTGCAATATACATATTATACAATAATGCATAGGACATTTTTGTGTAAATTTCACATATTTTATAACCGATCCTACAGATTGTGATGTAAATCTACTTTTAATAATTCATATACAGTTTTTATTTAATGTTTGGTGTATCGTTTCTGTTCTAGCTGCCTATCTTACTCCAAAATTTTAAGTGTATTTTTTTTTATCCATACCTATATAATCTTTCCTAACTCAACTATCTCATTTTCATCGTATTATTGATATATAGTATCTTCATTTATAGTGTTCAAACAACCATTGATCAAGGATGCATGAAATGTTTTACTACCTTACCGAAGTTTAGATGGGCAATATAAATAAATATACGAAAACTTAATTTAAAATCTAATTGGAGCTGATAAAAAATAATAATCAGTTTAATATTTTACCATTCCAATCCACTTCTTTAATTTATGAATATTATAGAAATAATATAGAATAAATTATTGATCTGAAAGGATATTTTTCATTTAGAGAAAGAATATAACAATATTATAATCATACACCTTATAATAAATATAATATATTAGCTGTATTTATTAAATATAGGTACACAATCATGCAATTTTAATTCTTGATGTAGACAAGAATATGAAGAATGATTTTATAAACTGTTCTTGAACATCTTTTTACTTTTTTTTGTAAATCATTATGGATTTCCCATCTGTTTTTCTTTCTTCTTATATGAGCAACATAATGGTCTGAATGGTATGTCACTATAGTCCATAAAGTATATAACTGAAAATTAAAAATTAAAATAAGTTCATATATGTATTATTTAATATATTTTACTATATATTATTATAACTTGTTGTTATTTATATTTAATTTGACTGGAAACTCTGCCAAAGAAAATAAGTGATCACTTTCTGCATACATATCTGTCTCTATGAATAGATGCTGCATTTTAATGTTCTATTTAAATTAATTGTTCCATCACACTTATATCAGTCACGTTTTTTTGTAGCCACATATTCTTTTAATATTTCTTCTGTGCTACCAAACATTGTGAAATTATTTATTCGTAGAATAATTGTTGGACTTGCATCTTGTTTATTAAAATTGATGCAATTCATATTTGAGCAATGAATATTTTCAATGGCCGATAGAGTATTTTCAACAATTTTGTCACAATAAATAATTGCAACGTATATCAAGGATTTTAATAATCGATAAGTTATTGGATTCTTCGATGTGGGGTCTGAGGATTATTAATATTACATTATTACCTATATTAAAGCGAGATAAATTAAGATATTAAAGCGGTTTATGTATATTTGTTTATTCGATCCATAAAAAACTAAAGATTTGAAATTAAAGAGTTAAAGATTGAATTTATAAATATTTTGTACGATGGAATATCTGTACCTATAGGCCATTGCTGTAATCATTGCCACTGCATCAAAAGAACATACAATAAATAAATAATATAAAAAAATACATAAAAAAATTGTTTTTTTTTTTATTTCCAATGGTGTACACATATTTCCATTTAAAATCAGAGTATATTTAATGCGGATCTAGTATGTTTTTTTTCTATTAGCCTCTCTATTTCTGGATAAGGTTCCATATATTATGTAGTTCTTTTTATTTTAACATCTTTATTTTTAATATTTATTAATACGGATTCATTTGAATTGCCTTTTCCACTGCATTAGTTGCAAAATATTGGCACTAGTCCCGAATCGATCGGCCAAAGTCGGGGGGGGGGGGGCAATTCACACAGGCACTCGGAATAAAAATGAATTTTTCGCCATGAAAGGGTCAGTTGCAAATTTTTTCAACTCGGTTGCAATTAGTTGCAAAAATGTTGCAAAATATTGACACTACTCCGGAGTCAATTGGACAAAGTTGGGAGACGAACTTCACGCACGTAGGTATTACATTCCTAAGTATAATAAATTATAATTGTGTATGAATGAATACACAGAAAACAATACAGCAAATGAACAATTACTGGATTGCATTAAATTCATAGTCAAATTTATACAAATGACCATTTTTTTATAAAGCGATTAATTAATTTTTGGTAAAATATCTACCCCTATTTCAAAATTTTAAACACGCCATTGGTATCATGAGAGTTTTTTTTTCAAGTTTTCAAAATTTTAAATGTGTAAAACTTCTTTCAATATCAGTTGACGTAATTGGTGCGTAGGTACTTAAAATATGGCAAATGTCAGATCTTCTGGCAGATTATTTCTCAAACAGCCAGGAGCTTAGTAAAGGAGGGAACACCCCCTCCCCGAAATATTCAATGTTTAGAAAAAAATACGATATCAGTTCAAAATATTGTTAATAACTAAATTTTTAATAAATATAAGTTCGTAATGAAAATCGTCATGTAATTGTCAGGTGAACGGTAGTTATCAAGTAAGTAAAATATTATAAAATTTTTAAATCTACCCTAGGTGAATTATTCGCGTGCGTACGTGGTTTTATTTTACCGCCGAAGTGCAAAACACCGAAACATTTAACATTTGCTCAAAATTAAACAGCCCGATTTAAATCAGTGATTGCACACTAGGAAAATTATTAATAAAAACTGCCTTCAACCGCGATCGATCCCGTAGATATATTATATATATATAGTAGAAGACAATCCATGAACCAAGATAAATAGTGAACGATCAGTAAGGTAAGAACGTTTTATTAATATATTTTAATTTTTGGGCTATAACTTCACATAGAGGTGTACCTTGTACTTCCAATTAGATTATAATTGTAAAAAATCTGTAATTTATATGAATATACATTTAATTACATTTCAATTAAATTGCATTACATACTTTGATTTTCAATATGTTTTTGTGCTTTTTTAACTGACAGTGTCTTCTGAATTCAATTGTTTTGGTAGGTACCTACCTACTACGTAAAATTTGGATATAATCACTATAATAAGAAAAAATTTTAATCCATGTGTCCACCTTGTAAAAATTGGTTCTAGGGGAAATGGAGCATTAGGTGCCTCTGCTTTAAACAAAATAGTACGGACTGGTACTTTAATAAAAAAAGCCACCATGCTACTGTCAATATCCAATAGCAGTTAATATTTGTAGTTTCATTTATCATATGCCATAATACAATGCATATTTCGAGATCTAACCTAAACAACAAGTTGCCACCAACAATTAGGGCTTAACACGAAAAAATTTAATTCTCAATGCTTTTTAATAAAACATACCGGACTTCTTAAAAATATGCAACAAAAAAAAAATACAAAAATTGCACTAAAACTTAAAAATGCAATAAAAGTTGTGCATATCAATAAAATTGCAAAATATTGCACACACAATTTTTGTATTCTACATGTAAATTTCATGAAACAAATTTATATTTCACTCTGCAATAAATTTAATTTCCTAAAAAAAAGTTGCAAAAACAATTATTTCTAGCCCTAATGATTACTAAAATCACTAATTACCTATATAAAAAGGACATGCTTATAATTATTATTAAATATTTTACAGTAATCACAACAGTTAAAGGTATCTTCATTTGTAACAATTACTTATAAAATTATTGTACTTTGGTGTTGTAATTTATAATTTTAAATTACTAAGGTACGATTACTTATAAGGTATAAGGTACATTACTATTATTAGCATTTGATCGTGTCGACCACACTCATTTAATAAATACTCTTGACCTACTTGGTTTAGGTGATCCTCTTCTCTCCTGGTTACGCTCTTACCTCGCGAATCGAAAACAATATGTTGTCATCCATGGTAACTCATCCCACCCTTTCACCCCAAA